>JABFFE010001230.1:0-13788 GCA_013623625.1 Fusarium setosum
CCGCCCGGCCAAGCTGACGGCCGAGACGTACCCGGACCTCGAGCGCGACCCCCGCTTCGCCCAAGTCACCCCCGAGCACGTCGCCCGCTTCCGCGAGATTCTGGGCGGCAACCCTTCGGCCGTCATCGACGGCGTCACGGACGGCGGCGCTGCCATCGACCAGGCCGACCTCGAGCCCTTCAACGAGGACTGGATGCACAAGTACAAGGGCCAGGCCAAGCTCGTCCTCCGGCCATCGTCCACGGACGAGGTCAGCAGCATCCTCAGGTACTGCAACGAGCAGCGCCTGGCCGTGGTGCCCCAGGGCGGCAACACGGGGCTCGTCGGGGGCTCGATCCCTGTGTTTGACGAGATCGTCATCAGCATGGCCCGCATGAACCAGATCCGCTCCTTCGACGAGGNNCGTCGACGCCGGCTGCATCCTCGAGGCCGTCGACTCGTACCTTGCCCAAAGAGGTTATATCTTTCCCCTCGACCTCGGCGCCAAGGGGTCCTGCCACGTTGGCGGTAACGTCGCCACCAACGCCGGAGGCCTGCGCCTGCTGCGCTACGGCAGCTTGCACGGCACTGTTCTTGGCGTGGAGGCTGTTCTGCCTGACGGTACTGTCATCAACGACCTGTGTACGCTGCGCAAGAATAACACGGGGTACGATGTCAAGCAGCTCTTTATTGGCGCCGAGGGGACTTTGGGAATCATCACCAAGATTGCCATCCAGTGCCCTCAGCGCTCCCCAGCGGTCAATGTCGCCGTCTTTGGCCTCGAATCGTACGAGAAGGCTCAGCTTGCCTTCCGCGAGGCCAAGAAGCAGCTGTCTGAGATCCTGTCCGCCTTTGAGCTGATGGATGGTCGCAGCCAGAGGATCGTGGCAGAGGTCAAGGGCCAGGAGCACCCTCTTGAGGGCGAGCACCCCTTTTACTGCCTGATCGAGACGAGTGGTTCCAACGGCGAGCACGACTATGCCAAGCTCGAGGCCTTCCTCGAGGATGTCATGACACGTGAGGTCATCGCCGACGGCGTGGTCGCGCAGGACGAGACGCAGCTCCGCAACCTGTGGAGTTGGCGAGAGGGCATCACCGAGTGCCTGGGCCACTGGGGCGGCACTTACAAGTACGACATCTCCATCCCGCTCAACGAGATGTACAGCCTCGTCGAGGACACCAAGGCCCGCATGATCGACGCGGGCCTTTTGGGCGACACTCCCGACCATCCCGTTGTTGCCGTCCTGGGCTACGGCCACATGGGCGACTCCAACCTCCACCTCAACATCCCCGTGCGCCGCTACGATGCCGCCGTCGAGAAGGTCCTCGAGCCCTGGGTGTACGAGTGGATCCAGAAGCGCAGCGGCAGCATCAGCGCTGAGCACGGCCTGGGCATCGCCAAGAAGAAGTTCATCGGATACAGCCGAGACGACACGACGATCGGCTTGATGAAACAAATCAAGAAACTATTTGATCCTGTAAGTCAAAGTGTGAAACCCGCCCTTCCCTCTCCAGCCTCGATAAACTCCGCCTGCTGGAGATTGGTCCTTTTGGCCCTTCTTTCTCCGACATTAGGGCTGACACCCGACCCCAGAATGGCATCATGAACCCCTACAAGTATATTTGATATTTGATACCCTGTCTCTCAGTCTGCCACTAAGCGGCAGCACACTTCTTACCCACCCTGAAGCACGCTGCAGCGTCATACCTGCCGCCCGCCTGAGTCAAATATGTAGAGTCACTGTATAGAGCGGCCTATGCAACTGCAATTGTCACCGAGCTGCATATGAACGGGATCTCCGAAACACACACGACAGACTGCCAAATAGCGTCTGGGCCCTTTTGTTCGAGCGCCGTAGTGTATCGTGGCTGTGTGTGCGTTCGTCGGAACAGTGTAGATAGACTCGTTAGTAGCGCGCCCTCTGGTAGTCAAATCAAAGACTTTGTCATCTGACTAGGATACCTGGCCCATTGCCGCGGAACTGGGCCGTTCGTGCCATCGTCATCAGCACGTACACGAGAAAATAAGCCATTGGATAAGCCATTTGTTCGTCAAGTCTTCCAAGATTCTTGACCGAAAACCTCGAGAAATCTGTGACTCCTTCTCATCGAGCCGGTCGCCCTATGGCAGGGCAGAAGACCTAGCACCGTTTGGAATCCTGTCACGCCGCTCCTCTCGTCCTCCGGGGCTACAGTTGGCACCGCTTGTCAATTCGCCGTCTTGGCTTCTTCGGCTTCTTCAGCTCATTGGTGTGGCAGCCAACCAGCAGCGGCACCAGCCCATCACACCCACACCTCCCTGTCAGCCTTATGGGGCGGACGGTGCAGCTTAGACGCAGCGTTCTCCACAGCGACCCGATGCCCAATGCCGCCGCCATGCCAAAGTCCCCCATGTGCCAGTCCGCAAATCCATGATTGAAACCCTGGGTCGGTGGCTCCCTTTTGTCATCCCCCCCGTCCCTAGCTCCGATGCCAGACCGTCCCAATGTCAACCACTTCGTCATGTAGTCGTGCCCCAGCCCCTGAGCTGTACCGATGGTGGATACGTAAGCGGCCGTCCCCCAGCGAGCTGGACTCGACTAGAAGCTCTTCCCTCCTTCTCATTCGCCGTTGGGGGCAGCCCTCATTACCGCACGATGAAACTTTCGCAGGGTAGTTTCCATGAAGGGAGACATCTTTGCATCTCTTGGCCGAGTCGGCTCCAGGGACAAGTGCTCTCGAGGGGCATGTGCGAGATAGTATTCCGCATCGTGTGGGGTGATAAACGTCGCTGGGATGCCTCAATCCGACAAACGTCGGTGACTATTTAGTCGCAGCATCGCAGACGGCGATGCCGAATTCTTGGCCATGCCCCAAGCTCCCATCTTTATCCAGCACTGACTTGAAGCACATCCAAGCGGCGACTCCGGACCGAACTCTGCAAATCCAGTTCCCACACTGAGGTAGTATGGTTGGTGTTCCAGGCAAGTACAAGGGCTGCGAGACATGCCGCCGGAGGAGAGTCAAGGTTGGTTTCCTGGTTATAGCCCCCAAAAGCTGGGCCCCAAATTAACATGCAACCAGTGTAGCAACGAGAGGCCTTATTGCCAGAAGTGCATATCGAGCGGGAGGCAATGTGAAGGGTATGAGAGAGAGCGCGTTTTCATCACCGGAACGCCAGAGACTAAGGGCAGGGTGGCTTCTCATCCCAAGAAGGGCTCCTCATCAAAGAAGACAAAGGTTCCAGCAAATGAAGACACTTCCAGACTCGATCTGACCCCCCTTCAGCCTCTTTCTTCAGCTTGGGATGACCACACACTCGTGTCGAACCAGGGAGTCGAATATTCTGTCCTCGTCACAGCGTTGCATACCAGGCTTCTCGATATCTTACGAGACGATTCAGCCCAGTTTGATTCTGCGGCGTTCCATATCGCATTCCCACCATACACACCCTTCGAGCTGCAACCTGTACTGGGCGGCAGGGACGTCCGTGTCAATGCACAATGCCTGGCACGTCTGCCAGGCATTGATGAGCGAGACGACTCAGCAGAGAGTTACTGCGTCTTCTTCTTCGAGGTTTGCATCTGCACATCGCCGCTGTTGGTCGATCCGACAAGTTGCTGACATGAGACAGCCTGATTTGTCACATGCATCTGGCGAGTCTGGGTCGCATCAGATGAGGAATATGGGTCCGGCTTACTTCAGTCATTTTCCAAACCACCACTTCTTCGTTCGAGTGTACCGGCCCTTGGCTGTAAGTACTAGCTCACTGCCGTTCGTGTTTGCCGTACTGAGTGGAATCAAGACTGGATATGCTGTCCTCAGCCGGCAGGACACCTTTATCTCGGCTGCCGACTGGAAGACGGTCCCGTGGCAGAGACACCCGAAAGGCTTCTTGGACCAGCTTCTCGACCTCATTCTCTTCCTGCCCCCCATATTCACCGAGACAGACCAGGTTGTGCCTCTGGAGCCCACGCTTAGTCGGCGTCATCGTGCCCAGCAACTTCTCCAGAGCTGTCTTTCCCTTGAGGGACACTTCAACGCTTGGCACCAGCTTGCCAACCGACCTAGTGAAGAGTATCCTGTGGCGTACTGGGCTGAGGAGCTGACAAGCCCTGGTGGTCTCATTCCGTTCTCCAACTCTTATACTTTCAAAGATGGAAACACAGGACTTGCGTTTCTGTACTATTGGATGGCACAGATCGTGTTCCATCGATGCATCGAAAGCTTACACCGAGCCATCTTCCAGCCGGTAATCGATGCGTATCCGGATATCTGGCCCGACTTGCCGCCCGAACTGCAAATAGACATGTCTCGGTACCAGCATGGACGTGCGTTTGCTGCTGATATCTGTCGAGGACTTGACTCGGTTCTCGATAACACAGTCCAGCCTGACATACTGATAGCGCCAATGACGGTGGCGATGGACTTGTATAGGGACATCAACGCAACTTCGCAAGATGGCCTGATGGAGATAATGTGGCTGGATAACTTTCGTTCGCGGTTGATTGAAAAGGGACAGCATGTTGCTAGTGTCCTGCAGAGACAGAAATGGGCTGAAGTTGCGACCTTTTGAGGGAGGGAGGGTTCGGCCCATCAACTTGCTGCGAGCACAACGCTGATACCCCTTCTTTCCCTATCCCCCAATCATGTTTCATCCATTCCGGAGAAGAGGTGAAATACTCACCAGGCTCTTACCTGACGAAAAGCAGAGCAGCTGGTCTGCCGGGATGCTGTCTTGTCTGGTTTGGTTGTAAATTGTAGACAAGAGGCAGTGTAGTAGATGATTAAAAAAGAAGACGGCATCGGGGTTGGATAATAAAAACCAAATAAATTGATATAGATTAGCGTTCCTTAAACGTCATGAGGGTAGGTGAGCCTTTGAGCAGTCTGGCATGAACGAGTCCTGCTAGACGGGAGGCCTAGGGCAGTGCACAAGTCCGTGCGAGGGAAAACGCAAACGGTCACCGGCGCCGCCATTACGTTTATCCGCCGCCCGCTATGGCCGATAGCACTGGCGCGGAGCTCCAGCTCTCAGCCTTCCGTAGGTACCAGGCAGGCTGCAGTTCTGACGAAGCTACCCCAGCTACCACTCAACGTCAACATCCAACACTCGATACTCCGCCCTTACTCCCGAACCAAACGTGCTCAACAAAACCTCAATACTGGTGCACATCATAATTGTACCTTCACTTCCCCCTTCCTAAATCATGGCTTCCGGATACGACAGAGCTCTGTCGGGTGAGTTCCAACCACATTTGCCATTACTGATGCATGGCTAACAGCGAGCAATAGTTTTCAGGTCGGTACTACTTTCGCACTTCGAATCCGAATCTCTAACATGTTTTCAGTCCCGATGGACATGTTTTCCAGGTTGAATATGCTGGTGAAGCTGTCAAGCGAGGTGGGTATTAGATATGAAGCCAAAGTCGATATGTGTGCGGCTCACACTTCCATAGGAACTTGCGCCGTCGGTGTGAAGGGTACTGATGTTGTGGTGTTGGGCTGTGAGAAGCGATCTGCCATGAAGCTGCAAGATACCCGGATTACGCCCTCCAAGATCCAACTCCTCGACAACCACGTCGCCCTGGCCTTCGCTGGCCTCAACGCAGACGCTCGAATCCTCGTTGACAAGGCGCGGTTAGAAGCGCAGTCCCACCGTCTCTCAGTTGAGGACCCAGTCACCATCGACTACATTACTAAATATGTCGCTGGTGTGCAGCAACGATACACGCAAGCTGGTGGTGTGCGACCATTCGGCATCAGCACCTTGATTGTTGGTTTCGACAATGGCAGCAAGGTTCCCCGGCTCTACCAGACAGAGCCTTCTGGTATCTACTCTGCATGGTACGATTCTTGAGCAAGGCAAATATGGCAACCCAAACTGACTATGCATTAGGAAAGCAAATGCTATCGGCCGCTCGAGCAAGACCGTCCGCGAGTTCCTCGAGCGAAACTACAAGGAGGATATGGACCGGGAGGCTACTATCCGACTGGCTATCAAGTCCCTGCTTGAGGTTGTCCAAACCGGAGCAAAGAACATTGAGATCGCCTTGATGGCGCCGGGTGCCGCTATCGAGACCCTCCCTACGTCGGAGATCGAGGGCTACGTCAAAGAGATTGAGCAGGAGAAGCAGGAGGAGGCTGCCAAGAAGAAGACGGGCCGGACCCCGGGGACTGGAAGTGCTGCCATCCTGACTAGATCCCAGGATGACTCTGCTGCGGAATAGAGTACGGAGTTGAGTTCCGTAGAAGAGAGTGGTACGGATTTGAGCAATTCGGGATGTTGGTTGGGAAATGATCATAGACGAGGGTATTAGTCTCCAACCTAGAGTCTAGTGCCATTGTATTAACAACGCAAGTAATGACGGACCCGATGATTCCCTCCCGAAGTGACAAGTCGCTCATATGAATCCTCAACGCCATATTTTCTTTTCGAATCCTCACTTTTCTACATCAACCTAGCTTGTCGGCGTCGTCGGTCGGGTCAAAGATGGACTTCAGTTTAGTCTGCCTCTGCCGGTCATCCTTGAGCATCTTGCTGTTCATTCGGACGTCGTCGCTCTCGATAGACAGGGCGGGTTTGGGGGTCTTGGCATCGATGATGAAGTGGTTATCGCAGTGAGGGCAGTACTCGTCAGCCTCCTCGAATTCTTGGGCATCCTTCCGGAAGCACTTCTTGCACTTCTTGCACGCGAACGTCATTTCAAAGGTTTGCGTAAGAGGATGGGACTCCTGCTCGGTGTGGCATTCGACACAGTCGAACCATTTCTTGCCTAACAGATAGGAGTCAGCTTCGGAGTTTATAAGCGTTGCGCAAGGACTGGTGGGAGAAGGCGGCTGGCTTAACATACAGCAAGGCGACCGGACGGCGACTTGGGCGTTGAGGATGTGCTTGCTAATAGTCAGTTAGTTAGAATCTGTGATTGGTAAACTCGGCATTATGCCGTACCACATGATAACCGTTCGTGAATATTGCTTCGGCGTTCGCAGGAGACTCGATATAAATCTTGTGGGTACACAAAATGCAAAGGTTAAGTAGTTGTAAATGTCAAAATAGTTGATCACCGAATTTCAGATCGAAGCCGGGAGACTTTTGGCGGGGTCTTTTGACCGCAGTAATCCCCTGACCATGAGCCACGCTAACTTTCGGGGTTTCTCTAATTAAGCTCCAGGCAGGCAGCTGAGCCCACTTAGTCAGCAGTGACGCTCTTGCCTCATATTTCCTTGCGCCTCCTCTCCCTCTGCCTGCAGGCTTTTCCCGTCTCACATTTGTTCCTCCATCCACGATCGCTGCCAACCACGTCCCATACTGTCGGGAAATTCGACAAGCATGCCCCCAAAGAGAAAAGCAGGCGGCGCCGTTCAGGGCGGGGCGAAGGCTGGCAGGTCTTCGCGGATGTCGACGCCAGGAGCCGCGACGCCACGAACCATCGATAGCAATGAGGAGATGCTGGAGGAGGAGGAGGCTCCTGTCGACGAGGCCCTGGAGCGAGATTTGAATAAGAACATAGACCTTTTCTCCCTGGATCGCTACCAGAAGAGACATGCGATTCGGGATCCGCTCCCGCATATATTTGGCGATCGTGACTTTTCATACCTGGTGCTCAAGAAGGACCATCAGAACCGCCCGCTCTGGATCGATCCCCAGAAGGGACGAATCATCCTAGAGAGCTTTAACCCGCTTGCTGAGCAGGCCCAGGATTTCCTCATCACCATCGCCGAGCCGCTGTCTCGACCGACGTTTATGCACGAGTACGCTCTGACGACCCATAGTCTGTACGCTGCAGTCTCTGTCGGTTTATCGCCAGAAGACATCATCAATACGCTAGATCGATTCCTAAAGACCCCATTGCCTGACGAGATCCGAAACTTTATCACAAGCTGCACCCAGAGTTACGGCAAGGTCAAACTGGTCCTCAAGAACACCAAGTACTACGTCGAAAGTCCCGACCCCAATATGCTTCAGACTCTCCTCAAAAACCCCAAGATTGGTCCTCTGCGCGTTCAAGGCACGGAAGAAATCACTACTTCCGCAGCGCCCAAGATTGGTGGCCTTGTCATTCCCGGAACTCAGAACGCCGCAGGAGTGAAGCAGGCTAATGGCCTTGGGAAGCCGGGCGAGCAGGGACAAGATGGACAACCTGTTCAGGAAGGCGACGTATTTGCAACGCTCAACGAAGAAGACGACGAGGACCAGGAGGTTACACACTCCTTCGAAATTGCAGACAAGGACGTGGAAACGGTGCAGAAGGAGTGTCTCAACCTGGGATATCCTGTTTTGGAGGAGTATGATTTCCGACGAGATGAAGTCAACGCCAATCTGGATATCGATCTGAAGCCCGGCACACAGATCCGACCCTACCAGGAGAAGAGCTTGAGTAAGATGTTCGGTAACGGACGAGCCAAGAGCGGACTCATTGTGTTGCCATGCGGTGCCGGCAAGACTCTGGTGGGCATCACAGCAGCCTGCACGATCAAGAAGGGTGTGATTGTTCTCTGCACTAGTTCTATGTCTGTTGTGCAATGGCGAAATGAGTTCTTGAAGTGGTCCAACATCAATCCTGACGATATTGTCGCCTTCACGTCGGACTCGAAGAACAACGTCTTCACAGGAAGCACTGGTATCATCGTCACTACATACGCCATGGTTACGCAGTCCCGAGCGCGATCTTACGATGCCGAGAAGATGATGAGGTTCCTAACGGGCCGCGAATGGGGTCTCATGTTGTTGGATGAGGTACACGTCGTGCCCGCCAACATCTTCAGAAAGGTGACGTCGTCAATCAAGACCCATTCCAAGCTCGGCCTCACTGCTACGCTCCTGCGAGAAGATGACAAGATTTCGGATCTGAACTTTTTGATCGGACCCAAACTCTTCGAGGCCAACTGGATGGAGCTTTCGAAACAGGGCCACATTGCCAGGGTTCAGTGTGCCGAAGTATGGTGCCCGATGCCCACCGAGTTTTACGACCAGTATCTCAAGGCGCCGAGCCGGAAGAAGGGTCTGCTCTACATCATGAACCCGCGCAAGTTTCAAGCTTGCCAATACCTCATCAACTATCACGAATCGCGCGGCGACAAGATCATCGTCTTCTCAGATAACGTGTATGCTCTCAAGGCGTATGCTCTTAAGCTGCAGAAGGCGTTCATCTACGGCGGTACTGGCCAGGCAGAACGTCTGCAGGTGCTGGAGAATTTCCAGCATAACCCCAACGTCAATACACTCTTCCTATCTAAGATTGGAGATACGTCCCTCGACTTGCCCGAGGCGACGTGCCTGATCCAGATTTCCTCACACTATGGTTCACGTCGTCAAGAAGCGCAGCGGTTGGGACGAATCCTGCGAGCTAAGCGACGTAACGATGAGGGTTTCAATGCCTTTTTCTACTCGTTGGTGTCCAAAGACACGCAGGAGATGTATTTTTCGTCCAAACGGCAGGCCTTCTTGGTTGATCAGGGATATGCGTTCAAGGTGATCACTCAATTAGCCAACATTGAGAAGACGCCGGGACTTGCGTTTGCAGACGTGTCCGAGCGTCGTGAGCTGCTACAGAAAGTGCTCGTGGAGAATGAGAGCATGGAGGAGGATGACCCCAACGATGACCTGTTCCATCAGGGTACTATGGGGCGCAAGAAGAAGAAGAAGGGAGCTCGCCGAACGGCCGGGACGCTCGGAGAGCTCAGTGGCGGCCAGGACATGGCATACATTGAGCAGAACAAGAAGATGCAGACGGCTAAGCGGAACAAGAAGGACAGCAGCGCCTTTTTCAAGAAGATTGGACGCGAGAATGCCAGGCGCGCAGCGGCGCAGTAATAGCTATCAGATTGGAAATGGGATCATAGAAGCGACCGGGCCTGGGCGAACCAAAGATTGATATCATTCCATAAAGGGACACAAGAGGTTGAGCTGGCCATTCACACAGCATCAAGATACACATTGGGTGTCTTTTGGAGGCGCAAAGGACGGAGAAGATTCGGCGTTTAGGAAAGGAGGGCGGCACAGAAGCCGATTAGATTGTACCCTGTATACTATTATACTAGACCTGGGCAAACAGAATGACGTTTGAAACCGGGATGATGGGAATTATGCGTGATATGCTGGAGAAAGTCGGAGACGAGGGGGGATGCATGAGGTGAGAAGTCCCAGTAATACGGCGATACCGGACGATGATGAGTGCTACCTGATAAGGTCCAGAAGGGGTTTGCATCTCAATATCAGATCCCGTAAGCGAGGCATTGCAGAGTGACATGTATCACACCACAAGCCATGCCGCGGCACGAGCTCATGATGCGATGCTCGACATCTCGGCAAGGTGGTGTGGTGGTCTGGCACAGCTCAGTGACAGTGAGGATACGATCTCACAGATAGCGTCCCCTTCAGTTGTTTTAGAGTCAAGACCCGGATGGAGCTGGGGTCTTTTAGTGCCGACTTAGTGACCCGGGGAGAAAAGCTTGGCAATACTAGGGCTTGGGGTTTGTTTGTTTTGGATGCATCCATTTCACAACCTCACAAAGGAAAACGTGGACTGCCTTGTCAAGATGATGGGCTAAGGAATTACAGATAGGGATTTATGCTGTGCTCGGATCGAGAGACAAAAGTCGAGAAGGTGAGCAGGGTAGACATGACCTGATGATGAGGTGGTCTGGATCCGCGCGGATGCTCACATCTCACTTTTTTTTTTCTCGACATGCTGGCAACCGAAAATGGCAGTGGTTAGAGATTATCAAAAGCAACTGGAACATGCAGTGGCTTGTCTCCAAGGGTTCACTCACCACCCTCTTTCGGCACCCCGGCCATGGGACCCGGCCAGAAGGTATCCGTCGTCGTGCAGCAAAAAGGCTCATGCATGCATGCAGAATGCGATTTCCTGTGCGTCGTGCTTTTTTGTCTCAGATTATCTCTTCCGCTGCCAAGAGAAACGTGTAGAGAGAGATGGCCTGGGTTGGGTCAGAGTGAGAATAGTGGCTTGCGGAATACAAAAGAGCGGTGATATCGCATTTCGACAAAAGTGAGGACATTGTTGCCTGCCGTTGACCTTATCTCAGATATGATTGCCACTGGAGTTGCCCGATTGTTGATGACAGGCAGGAAAATATCCACTGCGACGTAAAGGCTTGATCACGATCTGGTAGGTGTTTGGTGAGATATCCGTAATGCCGTGTAATGCATCCGAAAAAAGACCCGACGTTCTTCTGCAGAGAAAAACATTCGCCGAAGCCCTACCGAATTGCCCTCCCTGTTCCGCTGAATCCCCGACGAGTGCCGGGGCGGAGCGTCATGGGGCAGATCTCTCGACTGATGCTGATGCTGATGCTGATGCCCAGGCGGGCAGTGAATGTTTTCTCGACTCCCCGAGAGGAACGCTCGGATCCGGTCCCTTCCCTGCAATCCGTATCTGTGGTTTCACATGGATCTCCCAATTTCCTTTGGCTCATTAAAATAGCAATTCGAGATTCATTATCCGGTATGTGATTGGCCAGATAAAACAAACGGTCAAGGCTTTTTGGCTGGCTGGCTGGCTGGCTGATGCAGGTCTCTCGCGAACCACCCCGGTACTTGCAACTCTCTCATCTGGAAACCAGGTTTCTTGTTTTTGCTTTTTGCAGGCGGGTTTTCCATTTCTTCTTCGTTGCGGGCGTCGAAGCACCTTAGCGTGCTGGGTCAACAATCCACATTGACGTCTGCTCTCTCACCCGAGCAAGGATCAACAAGGTAACCTGACCAGGAAGCAGAAGAGGAGAAGGGAAGGAGCAATCTCGTCAAACGACATTGGATACGGCGTAACGGGGCTTGGCGTCATCAGATCACCAGCTGGGAAGCTTTGCCGTGCCAGTGCCAATCAGAAAATATCCGTATATATTCCGCCGAGGCATATACAGTAGTGGCTGCGGGCGTTGTAACGGTCTCTTGACTCCCGCTCTCCCGCCCGGAAGCGGACGACGCCTCCTGATATCATTGCTGGTTGATCCCGTCACCGCTTCCGTTCCCCTTTGGTTCTCGACCAGCTTCGTGAAGCTCCCTGCAGGCCTTCGAGACGGAGTGGTGATGGGTCCGCTAAGACACGCGCCGGCTGGACTCTGGCGGACGGCGGAGCGCGCGCATTTACCGGTACCGGGGAACTCGTCCCGAAGCATGGAAAGTGGATGATAAGCCTTTTTCCTTGGACCATCGCCTTTTTTTTACCCTTCCCTTCCCTTCCCTTCCTGGCTCGGGTTTTCGCCGCCGCCGCAATGGGTCCAATCTGCATGCATCTGCGCGACAAATCCCTGCCCTGGCCCTGTCAATGCCGCGCGTGCGTGCTGGGTGGGAACTGCTTTGCTTGTCTGTGCCTGGATCTCTATGGGGCCCCCTGGCTGATTGGTATCGGGGTGTCCTTGGACTCGGTACAGCATCTTGGCTTCTAGTCTTGGCTTTCAGGGCTCGATGGATTTGTTGGTGTTGTTGTTACCGTGCGTAAAGAGACGGGAGCTTGCTTTGTTGGACCAGGTTGCCATGACATGGGTTCTTGGAGTCTTTGTAGCCATCAGCGGCGCCCTCGTGGCTCCATGGCGAACCCCGAGTCGTCGCCGTGATTTTGTTTCTCTTGACTCTCGTCTGTGATTCTCGGCTGCCGCTGTCATAATTCTGTGAATAGCCGTTGCATATACGGAGTACTTGAACAATTTTCGCTTTCCCACTTTAATTTTCTCCATTCTCACCTCTGCAGGGCCAGGTAGTGTCTCTTGCCGTCCCTCTCTCCCCCATTGTCCCCTTTCCTTCCTCCCCGGGCTCTCACGCAATCCCTATATCTATTGATACAACCTCTATTGAAGGACCCGAACAATTCTCTTCATTCCATCTCGAAAACATCAACCTCCAATCTTGATCTTCCATCATCAATCCCCTCGCCAATCACCATGCTCCCCTACCACAAACTTCAGCGCCTCGTGTCCTCGGTCTGGGCACTCATCAGCTAGTCTAGCTCGTCGACTAGAGTCTAGTCGCCGCGTCCGTTCCGTCTCTTGTTACAGGACAGCCACCACCACCAATTACCCTTTTCCGACCACCACTCCGTCATCTGGCCACTCGCAGTGCCCCAGAGACTCACCCGTCATCCGGTGGTCATTTCTTGAATCCTGCCAGCTCAGTCCCTTCTCTACCCGCTGCTGCCCCCGGTCCTGGAAAAAACCTTGTTGTTGGTGTCGTGGTGCGGTGCGGTGCGCTGCAAATCACCAGTTCAACGCCCCTTCTCCTCTCCTCTCCTCTCCGCCGATACGCCTTGCCTTACGCCATAGCCGTAGCCATGACCATGGTCTAAGTTAGTCTCGAAGCTCGGCGGCCTACTGTACCCAACCCCAAATATCCTGGGCTGTCCTTCTCATTATCGCCCCCCTGTTTCTTTTCTTTTCTTTCTCCCAATTGTTCCATCACGAAAGCCTCAATCCTGCTGTTCCTTTCCTTTTACTGCGCAAGACATGCTGGACAGGGCGCGCGCCTCTGTATGGGCGCGGCTCAAAGCTGTTAAGCCCTTCTTTGTCTCCAAGAAACCGCATTTCAATTTTATCTCGGTACACTGTAAGTCAATCCCATCCCATCCCCGTCCCTCGTTATGTGCATCCCCCACGTGGGAGTTGCACTTTGTTTCCTTGACCCCAGCACTTGATCTTGCATCAAGTCTCTCCCTGTGTAACCTAACCTGACGAATTATAGACACATGGATCATCGGCGCAACATTGGTCGCTTCTATCCTCATCTACGCTGCCGGACGCGGTACCACTAAATATGTCGATGCCCTCATGTTTGCCAGCGGTGCCAACACCCAGGCTGGTCTGAATCCCATCGACGTG
>JABFFE010001231.1:0-14466 GCA_013623625.1 Fusarium setosum
AAAAAAAAAAAAAAAAACCGACCTCTTAAAGTAGTGTTGCTCACTGTGCTCCATGGAATTCATCTTTTGCTCGGCCAGCTCGACCTCCATCTTGTCGCCACTCATCTTGACTGCTTTTCAAGCTCTGGACGTTGGAGCCAGAGGAGAGGAGAAGGTTGTTGGTGTTGTAGGAGGGAAGAATAGAGAAGGGGAGAAAAAAAAGAGGAAACAGCGAGTCGCAAAACCACCTTCGGAACAACGAGGCAGGTGGGAGCACAAACAAATGCGATTTTGTTAGTTTGGGCAGAAAATAATTTATCGCCGTCACCGCCCGATTTCCAGAGAAGGCGGCCAAGGGGACCCTTTTTTTTGACACCAAGCACCTTCTCGGTTAGCTCAGATCGAGTGACAAAAACAGTACGCGCGCCTAGGTGGCTGTAGAGAGAGCGCGGCCCAATGTTCCGTTGTCCAAAACTTCTTCTGCCGGTTGCGGCTTGTCAGTGATTGGCTGCGAGTTGGGGCGAGATCGAGACCCTGCGGATCGATTAGATGGAGACATTGCCAGCATTTTGCCGCGTCCTGACTCAAAGAAGAACCCCGTCGTTCCAACCAAACACCGCAGGTCACAACTATTATCATAAATGAAATCAATGGGAGGCTAATCCTAAGGGGGAAATGCATTTACAACATCATCATGTTTAATGTCAGTATGATAGCTCTCTTCATAGGTAGATACATGGTGGTTATACAGGGATCACAGTGAGTATCAGCAGCATAAAGACAATGCTGATTCAGGCGCCATCTGCATCTTGTATTCATATCTATCTATGACCTTTCATGTCAAGTCCTGCTCAGCGGCAAAATATGGCCCATACCTCGAGTGAGTCTTCTTCATCGCAACAGGGAATCTTCAGTCGACAATCAACCCGCTTTACCAACCAGCTATCATAGCCTTTTCTGTTCGTGTGGTAACCCAAAACGCCCCGACGCCAATACATGCATTCTGAACATCAAGAAACCATCCTCAGCCCACGTTCGCCAGTCGTTGACGACATTACACCAGCAGGACGCTGTTGATACAGCCCTCGTTCTCTGGATTGTTTGTGATTTGCGCAAAACGTCCCCAGACAACCTTGCCACCAGCAGTGACCAGTCCCAACTCGCTGACGTTGACCTCGATGACGGTACCCTTGGTCAGGACGCCCAGCTGGGTGTACATGGGGTTCTGCGGATTCTTCTTGACACTGATGATGGGCAGCTGAACAGTGACGCCAAGCTCGGGGTGTGTAACGTTGGCCTTCTTGTAACGCAGACCCATGGGTCGGATGAATCGTTCGTGCTTGGGGTTGCGTCGCGTAAAGTCGGGTCCGACAAAGGTAGGCTTGGTCACCATCCTCTTCCACGCCTTCTTCTGAACCTTCTTTCCGGTCTTGACCACCTTGAACATCTCCTCCTCGCTGATACCCCGGACCTTGGGTAGGGGGACCGCAAATTTGGCCGCCTTCTCGGCCCGCTTGTTCTTGATGGCGCTGCTCAGCGCCTTGGCGGTCGAAGGGTTCGTGCGGTCCAGCAGGTACGAGGGCATGGGCGTCGTGGGGTCCTTCTCGTCGGCGGTCTTGACGTTGCGTTCCTCGTGCGCCTTGATGGCCTTCTTCATCTGGATCTTCTCCTTGTGCCGCTTCTGCTGGTAGAGCTTGGCCCGCAGACCACGGAGGTTCTGGGCATCCTGCGACGCCTTGTGGCCCTCACGGGCGGTGCGCTTGCGAACTCGCTCTTCATGATCGAGGCGGCGGCCGTGCAGCTTGCGCCACCTCTCCATATACTCGTTCTGAGGCTGCAGGGAATTAGCAATTCATTTCTCTCGTAGAAATCAATTTCATTGCGTACCATGTTGTCGGTGTTGTTGGACTTGCTCTAACGGGGATGTAAAGCTAAAAATTTCCCCATCGATAAAAAAAAAGTGGCGGTTTCTCGGCGAGGCAGGCGGGCGGCACCCAGGAAACGGCGTCGGTGCTCGGCCCTACGCTTATCCGACCAACCTCTGGAGAGCACCATGAACTTTTTCGAGATAGCAACCACACGACTCCCAAGGCCGATCGCCGATTCCCGTCAATTGACCAGCAATAGTGCCCACGCCCGAACGGCACTGCGGTCCAAAATGAGCAGGGCACTCTTCCGCTCCGTGCTGGAGCTTCGAGCCCCCAGCGCACGACTTCCCGCCTCATTCCTGTTGCCAATTCGTGCCCGCGGGTTCAACAGCACGGCGCCCATCGTCGAGCCCGTTCCCCAGCATCACATCAAGAATGCCGCCAACCCGACAGACAACGAGGTTCGACCTCTCGCATTCAAGAAGAGCCATCCCGCTCCGCCTCCGAAACCAATGGACGACTCCGTCAAGAACCTCCTGCCCTTCCTTGCCGCCCAGCCGGACCACTACATCACCGTCCATGTCCACGGCTTTCCCTACCTCGTCCGCGAAGGCGACGAAGTCCGCCTGCCATTCAAAATGCCGGGAGTTCTCCCCGGTGATGTGTTGCGATTGAACCGCGCGAGCGTTCTCGGCAGCAGGGATTACACCATGAAGGGTGCTCCTCACATCGACGAGCGTGTCTTTGAGTGCCGGGCCGTCGTCGTGGGCACGGAATCTGAGCCCCTACGTATCAAGATCAAGAAGAAGCGGAGGCAGCGAAGAAAGAGGCAGGCCAAGAGCAAGCACCGATACACAATTTTGCGGATCTCGGAGCTGAACATCAACAATGTGGAGGACATTGAATGAGCATCAGGATATCCAAGGATTATGCTTTTCGGAGGCAATGATTCAACGAAAAGAGGTTGATGAATATGTACGAAACCGGCCAATGCCTCGAGACACTGTACCATTACCAGCACGCAGCTGGCTGTACAATAAATAATAAAACTCTTTTATATGGATAACAGAATCTAGTCGCTGAAAATGCTCAATTTGGTCGCCCGCTACAACGCGAGGCCACAGTTCTCGACGCCATATCTATCAGGGAGGCCCATCCATTACAACAAGACTCAATCCCCCAAGTTCTGAGTACAAAAAAAGTAGGTAGGTATGTAGTTTCTACAGCGAAAGACAAGAATAATACTCCCCAACACCCAGCTAAAAATGCTTTCTTTCCAGTAAGTTCAAATTCGTCATAAACTCATTCATCCAGCAGTCAACTGCGCCTCGACAACTTTCAAACATTGCGTTGCTCTTCTTTTTTTTTCACATTCTGCCAGCCATAGCTTTCTTAACGCTGGCCCAATAAGCCTGCGGCCAGACGCTCATGCTCTCAGCCTCCGTGGGCATGCGCTCACGGCATCTCGTCACCACGCTCTGGATGATTCTACCAAGCAGTTCTTCGTCGATGGGGAGGGCCTTCTCGGTGAGCTCGGCGGGATACAGAAACGGGTCTGACTCGTGGAGCAGCTCCTCGCATGTTGGGCGCATGTGGTGGTCTCGGTGGAGGCATCGCTTCATGGTACGGATGAGCGAAGGCGGGACAGACATGCCGCCCATGCCTCGAGAGGGAAATTCGATCTCATGATCCCAGTTGATGATGGCCTGACATCTGGACAGGTGGTTGGCAATGTGGCCGAATGGAGGTAGGCCGTACACCATCTGGTAGAGGATACAGCCCAAGGACCAGATGTCGCTAGGCTTGCCGAGCTTCATAAGTTTGGGTCGACCAGGAATACGGCCTCCTCGGGGGTTGTTGGAGTCCATGAGTGACTCTGGGGACATGTAGTTGGGCGTGCCAACTTGTGTCTCGCGGTGAACATTGACAGTCTCGTCCGTCTGGATAGCATTGGCGATGCCAAAGTCGATGAGCTTCAGTTGACCCTTGACCAGGACGAAATTGGCCGGCTTGAGATCGGAGTGAACGATATCACATTGGTGAACCGCCTGCAAACACTCGAGCATCTCCTTCCAGTAGAAGCGCACAAAGACTGGATCAAACTTGGCGGCTTCCGGGTTGTAGCGTTTGCGCAAGAAGGTGTTAAAGTCCAGCTCCCCAATCTCCATAAGCTACAGAGTGTTAGCATGTAAGGTTTGACAATGCATAGCAACGGCAACTTACCAAAGTAAGAATCTGCTTCTCGGTGTTCATTTCATAATCAAACAGCTTGATAACACGTTCTACCTCGCCGAGCTTCTTCAACAGGTCAATCTCGCCAAGGTAGCCCTTGATGGTTGTGTCGTCTGCATTCTCCAAAGAGACGCGCTTCAGGGCAAACATTTTGCCGTTCTCAGCAGCAACTCGGTACACTTTTCCACTACCGCCACGGCCAAGACAGTCGAGTCGGGTGTAGGCCACTCCGTTCACCCGCAGAATGTTACGTCGTTGCTTTGCCTGGGTGGTTGTAGCAGCGCCTGCAGTTGCTGTGGCAGCCTCGAGGACAGACATCTTGGGAGGTGGCGGGGGAGCCTGACGAAGGGGAGTATTCCGAGCCATGGATGAGAGCGGTTTGCGTTCTGGTGAAACCGTTCTCATAGGAGCGGGATCGGCGCTCATCGGTCGCTTGGGCATCTTCTCCAAGAGGACGTCGACTGAAGGCTTGGTCCTCTTGTAACTAGCCAGGACGTCATTCTCTTGGTCGCGACCAGAGGGCAGTTCGGGGCGAGGGGCAGGAAGCTTATAGTGAATCTCTTCCTCCTCCTCATCGTTCTGTTCGGGCTTAGTCTCTGCCTTGGGCACAGGTGCAGGCACGACTTCGGGGGTGGGCTCCCGGGGAGACTGTTCTCGAGGAGATGGCCTTGCAGAGCCCATGCGCAAATCCATATTGGAAGCGTTCCTTCGATGAATTCCCCTCCCAGCTGCGCTCCCGCTGACCGGACTACCCGAGTTGAAGTCACGGATGCCGTCACCATAGTAGGAGGCCCCAAGCTCTTCAGCAGGCTGGCTCTCTGGCTCTTGACTCGACACCATGGCATCCCCATCCATATTCCCTTCACCCTCCTCTTCACTCTGTCTCCGGCGGCCTCGTCGGGCTGGTCCACTCAGAAAACTACCCTTGCCGACACGCTTGATCCGCATCGAGCTCTGGAGGTTGACATTTTCCTCGGGCCTTGTTCGAGTGCTCGTCGATGGATATCGAGACACGCTGCCATGGTGGAAAGGAGGAGGGTTCCGCGTGACTGTGGAGGGCTCCTCAGGCTGGTCATTCTCTGCCTCAATGCCAGACTTGTCCAGCACAGACCTCTCCATAGATCTCCCAGACGAAGGGCCGGTGGAGCCAACACGGCTTCTGTTGCCAGGAGATCCTGCATTGATCCGCACGACACGTCCCCCCTGTGCCGGGGTATTCAAGTCTTGTTGAGAGTCATGTCTCTCGTCAGAAGACATGTCCCGGCTGCCAGGGCGGCTACGGGGTCGGGGTCGCTGTGTCGAGCGAGACACCGAGGTCGATCGTCGTTTGGCGGGCTTCATCTGGTTGAGGCTCTGAGGAGTGTTGCTTAACCGAACAACTCTCTTCCTCACGGGACTAGGCTCTCGACTTGCTGAGGGAGCTGGGCTGGTCGGTCTCGAGGACTTTTGGTCGTGGGCTTGGACGCTTCCGGACCTCAAGTGTCGGCGGGTCTCGGTGGCTGATGAGGTGGACGCGTTCAGAGCACTGGTGCGTCGTCTTGTTCGAGGTGGAGAGGGAGGTCGTTGAACAGGCTCAGGGGCACCATCATTGAGCAACGCCTTGGTGAGAGCACTGAGCTTCATAGGTACTGGGATCTCGTCCTCAGAGCTGTCATCGTGGAATTGTTGTTGTTTTGGCTGGTAGCCTTTGGGCAGGGCAGAGGCCGAGGGAGCAGGGAAGCTTTCGCTGTGGTTCACGACCGGTCTCGAGGGAAGTCTCCTGAGAGCTTGTCGCTGGGAGGTCCTCCGGACGAGGCCATTGCCCATGGGTGTGGGCGAAGCAGTCGCCATGTTATTGTCGGGCCGTGGTGAGGCGCGTTCGGGAGAGGAAACGGTCGAAGCAGTGAGGAATTGGTGATGATTCGACAACAGGTAAAAGATGTTCTACGCGTCGATTGTTCCCATGGTCTGAAGTGCAACAAAATTACCAGAAATTTAGTTTATGCGTCGCGTCAGGGTGCATCGTCAGGGAAGATGTATAGAGGACTAAGAGCAATGTTGTATTTTGGTCCGGGAGAGGTCTGGCCAATCAGCGACTCGGCGGTTGCCCACAGCAACCGACTCTAGTCAACGCCAGCCTGACATTAGCGGGCCGGGATAAGTACATCGTGCAAGCCAAACAGATATTCTTTTCCGAAGGGAGGTGACATGTTCGGAAGCCCTGTGTTCTTACAGTAAATTACTCCCAGGCGCAAGGTGGTTTCCTGGTATGGAGAAGTGAAGTGGTATGGAGACTCGAGGCTCGTCATACAAGTCAACTGGCTGAGCTGTGCAATGCTGAATTACAAGGTGCCACAAGATGAAGCCACCAATTCCGTTGCAATGTCTAAGACCCAAGATCAATACCAATCCAGATGAAGATGGACTACCATCCCACCAAGGACCCTTGTGCTGGATGCCTCATCCCTTGAGATCACCCTTCCATGCAGATTCTGCACCCAGCCAAAGACTTACACCACCATCAAACGACCAACAAGGTGCTGACCTTCTTCCCCACAAATTCCAGAGAAAAACATCCTTCGGGGGACTCGGGGACCGGTAGCGCCCCGAAAGCCCCCTGTAAGCTAGCCCGCCACAGCACTCGTGATTAGCAGCCCTCGACCAATCATGTCTCTGAGACTGCACCGTCCCGCGCCCGTCCAGCTCCCACATCGCCAACGCACATGCTGGCTGCAGCACGCCCCAAGCAATCTCTCCTCTCACATGCGGCTTCGCATTGTTCCATCCTTCTCCCTCTCGCCGCCAAAGCTGTCCATGCTCGTATAATGGCGACTCCGAGGGGGCGGCCATGGACTCGAGTCCTCTCCTTGACCGTCCTCATTCTCGCCTTGGCTGCTACAGCTCATGGCTCAGTGGGAGACAAGTTGCCGGAGTTCCAGAACTGTCTCAAGGTGAGCTTTTGCCAACGTCGCCAAGCTTGGGAGAGCATCAGGGGCTAACAACATTGCTATAGGTCTGCAACACGGAAAATTGCGCCCCTAGCAAACCCCAGACTTCGATCCGTACGTTCCCGCGATTGTGTCGTATAAGCTTGTCCAGCTAATGTTTGTTTCCGTCGCCGATAGCTATCCTACGCCGTCTACTATTCTGGACTTGCGCCAGTGAATGCGATTATGCCTGCCAACACATAATTACGAACCAGCGAATGGCTGCGGGCCTTACCGTCGAGCAATTCTATGGGAAATGGCCCTTCTACCGCTTCCTCGGCATGCAGGAACCCTTCAGCGTCCTCTTTTCCATAGGAAATCTTTGGGCGCATTGGGATGGCTTGGAAAAGGTTCGAGCCAAGATCCCCAGGTCATACTCTTTACGTCCTTTTTATGAGTGGCTGGCCGGCGTTGGCATCGCTTCATGGGTGTTCAGCTCCATCTTCCATACCCGCGATTTCAGGGTCACGGAGGAGCTTGACTACTTTGCCGCCGGCGCCAACGTTCTCTACGGCATGTACTACACGCCTGTCCGGATTTTCAGACTGGACAGGCGGACTCCCCGAAGGCGGACGGTACTTCGAACTTGGACCTTGCTATGCATTGTCCTCTACATCTGTCACGTTTCTTACCTCAAGTTTGTCCGCTGGGACTATGCTTACAATATGGCGGCCAATGTGGCGGCAGGCATCTTGCAAAACATCCTCTGGACCTGGTTCAGTTTCGACAGATACAGAAAGTCAAGACGCATGTGGGCGGCTTGGCCTGGTT
This sequence comes from Fusarium setosum, assembly GCA_013623625.1. Classification (NCBI taxonomy): domain Eukaryota; kingdom Fungi; phylum Ascomycota; class Sordariomycetes; order Hypocreales; family Nectriaceae; genus Fusarium; species Fusarium setosum. The sequence goes on from JABFFE010001231.1 coordinate 7,817, forward strand.
TTGTAGTTGCCTGGATAATATTTGCCATGAGCATGGAACTCTTCGATTTCCCCCCTTGGCTGGGGTGCATTGATGCCCACAGTTTGTGGCATTTCATGACCATTGGACCGACCATTCTCTGGTACAAGTAAGTTTAGCATGGGGAGATGTTGATCTCATGACTAATTCTACGCAGTTTCTTAGTAAAAGATGCTCAGGACGATATAGCTGGAAGCCAAAGGCTCAAGGCTTAGGGAGTAGGCGGTTGGTAGGGAAACTGGCGCACAAAGGTAATACTGAACACGTCTGAATATTTTGCAATATCCATAGATGAAATACACAGCATTTTTATCCTAACCTGACTTGCTTTTATTAGAGGTATACCTAATATTACTCGACACCCAAGAATCTCGTTGAATCCAGCAGCCGACATGAGACAAATCCAGCAAGAAACCCAGTTATGCCAATGACCAGCATTAACGACACAGTGAGCGACGGGCTGATCTCTCGATCCAGCCATTTCTGACGGAGACGCATCGTGCCCAGGCGCATAAAGAACAGCTCCTCTACAAACACTTCCCCCGCCAAATTGGGCCTTAGCTCCGTGGACTCTCGAGTGCTCTTCTTCTTTTCCACTCTATTGCCTGGTCACATTGGTTAGTTCGACGGAAACATGTGTGGTTCAGTTGCGGTCGATGAGGGAAACTTACAGCAGAGTCAACGACACATCGCCCTGGAGACGCGCCTTCAGCTCAACCTCAACATCCAAGTTCAGGCCGAGCTGGAGACGGACGGGCTTGGTCTCGGCAAGGCGGGGCATCACAGGGCCGGTCTTGATGCCATCCCGGGTGGCCAGCTGCTTGTTGTTGCGGCGGCGGCGGCGGCGACCCTGGGAGTCGATGCTGGAGGCCTCGGAGGCCGAGTCGTCGAGCTGCCGACGGAGGTCAGCCAGGACATCATCCGCAGACCGGGCAGGGCTACCACCGGGACTGTAACCCGGGGCAACCGGGCCTGAGGGGAGGGTCGCGGTACCGACCTTGGGCATGATGGGTTGAGAGGCCATTTTTTCAGAGTAAGGGGGAGGTGGTCCGGGTGGATCGAAGCTCAGTGTCGTTACCGACTGGTACAAAGTGCACGAGTAGCTTTCGTAGTAGCTCGGAGGCGGCGGTGGCTTGGGAGGCCGACGTTTGCGGGAAGCGCGGACAAGACGAAGCGGCTTGACCTCGAGGCTGGTGCTCCGACTGGGGTAGTACGGCGGCGGCTGGACGGTGTAGCCCTCGGGCTTGAGCGGGAGAACGCGGGGAAGAGCTGCTCCGGCAGAAACACCAAACTGCTGTTGGACGGGAAGGTCGGGACCGGAGTAGGTTGGGAGTTCGCGGAGGGCAGCTGGTTCGCTTTCCCCAGGCCGGCTATTGGGAAAGCTTGGGAGACAAAGACAGAACGAGTCAAGGAATGGATTATCCACGCCGGCGCAGCTGGCGAGAGTTGAGAGTCGAGAGTATTAGGCACAAAAAAAGAGTCAGGTAGGAATAATATAGAGAGGGCACCAGGCCACGAAAAGAGAAATGAAGAGAGGGAGAGGATTTCTTGTCCGAGTCCTGCTTGAACTTGAGTTGGCTGGTGATGATTCCTTTCCTCTCAGATGCAGGACTCGACGCTCATCTATATACCCGTTCATGCCTCCATCCCTGAACCCTATCTTCGACGTGCCAACCTCAACAGACTCTGTACGCAAATCGCCTATGATCACCAGGTGGTCCCAGAACCTCATCAGCTCGTACGATGGCATATCGCTGTGAAACGGATTAACCGTCGCCTCTCGGGGCGGAGTTGAGGGGATTGAAACAGCAGAAGCGGCATTGCAAGCTCCGTGCAAGCCACATAGTAACGCGGACGGGCGGAAAAGCGCCTACAGGTGTTGAGGCGAAGCTACTTTGAGTTTCTGGGCGTATCGCTTAGGTTGTCAGAGCGGTAAGGGGTTCATGTTACAGGTTGGTGTTTGAAGATTCAAGGTTATCAAACGGGAGTTGTCTGGGGTCAAAGCTGGAGTTGGGGTAAAATGATTCGATTATCGCTATCAGCGCTACCTGTGACAGCTAGACGTTGTTCCGATATGCTTAAAGAAATACTCCCTGCTGTTAGGAGGTTTATGAGTAGCTGACCAAGCCTGAGGTTCCTGGTGAGTTGGGTCTGGATCGTTCCACCCTGGCTGCCTACTTACAAAGAGACAACTCACCATAAATGTCAATTAAACAATATTAGGCTAACTAAGATGGGCTAGATTTATAAGATCATAATAAGTGAGTTTTGTTTTTTTTTTTGGTTACCTTTGATGAGAACTCATTACTTGATCCAAGAGTGATCGCGTGTGTTCTTGTAAGAGAGTCTAACCAAAGCAACACAAACTTATATGTAAAGCCAGTAGCAACACTCTTATTCTCTTAGATAATTGCTTTTTGGAGTTCATAACCGACTAGATTTCTGGTTTAGCTACAATCACGATAATGTAATTCGCTGCATCTCAAGAATTCCATTGCTTTCATCAAGCGCGTCGCTGACTATAATCCTCCATATTTGTTCCCTCTCCCCATCTATAGGATAAGATAAAAAACACTGCAATTGCTGCAAATCGTCTCAAGAGTCGCTCACACGCCATTTCTCGCGCGGCGAACGAACAGAACAGCACAAGTCATAAAGTAGTCGGGTACTCGAAAGGGAAGGAACCAAGATCAAACGACGCCCCCACATCCGTTCTTTCCAACTCCATCCAATATCAGGGAACTGGGACCAAAAGGAAAGGCCAGGCCAGGGGAAAATTCTCCCCCTCTAATGATTTCCCTCCCTTAAACCTCCAGAAACATCAGACGACATTCATCCGTTTGTTTTGCTTCCATACCAACACTCTTTTTTTCGTTGCGACCCTTCCGCAGCTGCAGAGATTGTCGTGCCTGAAACGCCCCAGGGCCTAGAACTTTTCTGTGCTCTAGCCTTCTTCAGAGCCTCGATGCGACACTCTCAAACCAGCTTGATTCGCGCATCGAACCATTCCAAAAAGCCCATTCAGAATTCAACGAGACGCCTGTCAGAGGTTGGCGTTTCGAGAAGGCTTCATGGCCGACAAAAATTACACACCATACTCCAAAACGCCACGGCTCACCAAGTCTTTTACTCGTCACAAGCTCATGTGCTGAGGAGGTCGCGCACTGACAGACCCCGACCCTTGGAGTCCCGGCGATCATTATTCAGCATCAACAGCGCGGCCATGGCTTCTTGGTCGAGCTCGCTTTGGGGGTCGAGTGCCGGGCTTGTCAGGGCTGACGTCGGCGCTGAGGCATCGCCACGAGAGTACGGCGGCGCCCCAAACACCTGCGGTCCAAAGGCAGGAGATGTCCCGGCCGATACACTGTAGCTGTAGCGCCGCTGGTCTGTTGATACGGATGAATATGATTGTTGTCTACGGCGAGTGTCCTGGGGTGGTAGGGCGGGGGAGATGGATGGATGACGGGTGTTTTGATCTGGCATCGCAGTCATGGCGGGCGACGTGACATCTGAATCCTCCATCTCAATGTCACCATCTACAGAGCCCGCAGGGTCCTCGCGGAAGGTCGGGTGAAATTCGCGGATTGACGGCAATCGGTCGCGAGCTGTGGGTGTCTGGCGGCCGGACTCGGTTCGGGCGTCCTCCTCCTGCTGTGCTTTCAACTTGGACACACAATCCTCGAGGTATCGGATATACTCGATCGACGCCTAAATTCGTGGAACCATTCTATCAGCCACTTTTTTTTTTTTCAACAACATCAACCAGACAGAGTGGACAAACCTGTAGAATGGACAGCTTGTGCATGTCTCCAGTGCAGGCGGGGATCATATTCTTGAGGACAGCAAACTCCTCGTTCATCTTGCTTCGCCTTCGACGTTCGATCAGACTATGGGCCGTCTTCCTCGCAATTTTTCGTCCTGCCGCGCTCGTCGCGCTGGGTTGCTTCTTCTTGCCCTTGTCATCTGTGGCCGCGTCTCCAGTCGTTGTCGCAGCAGTTTTCGAGTTCGTCGCTGTGGCTGCAGTCTTGGCTGCAGCACCTTTTCCACCCGCCTTCGCCTTCTCCTTACCAGCACCATTGTCGCCGGCTCCTTCCTGCGCTCGGGGCTTCATTTGGATGATTTTACGGGATCGAGTCGGTGGTGGCGGTAGGGCGAAGGAGCTCTCCTTTGCTTCTTTGGCAGCGGAAGAGCGGCGGCGAGCTTTTACAGTCTCGGCTGGTTGCATTGGAAATGTTGCCCCGGGGGAGGTTGTGACGAGCGGGTGTGACTTGGTGTCGGTGGGTGAGACCCGAGAAGACGATGCTGCGGGCGAGATGCGAGACGCATCATGGATGGCTGGAGGAGGCAATTCAAAGGAGAGCTGAAAGGAGGCAAGCTGCTGAGTGCCGTCCTTGCCCTTGATGTCGGATGAGGAACCCGGCGTGAGCGGAAGGCCTGGTCGAGGCATGTTTGAGTGCTCGGATATAACGGTATTGCTGGGCCGCTCTTCTTGAGGGGAAGGACTTGAGTCCTTTCACGCAGACAATGACGTCTTGCGAGATAAGATGCCGAGTCAACTGTCCCAGAAGTTGTGTGTAGGTCAGGAGAGCAAGGCTTGGGAGGGAGACACTGCGTTCTCGTTGAAACGGTTGATGATAAGAGTGCGTGACCAGTGAATGGAAAGACCTAACACGTCTGCAGCAAGTCACGACTGGGGCCAAACCCTTTGTCTAAGATACCGAATACAGAAGAAGAAAAGAAGAAAGAAACGAAGATACGGCCGCCAAAAGGAGCGGAGTAAAGAGGGAGATTCGATCGTCGGTTGACAGGGTGTCGGCGTGGTGGTCGCAAGCACGAGCACGAGCACGAGCGAGTAATCAACAGGCTCGAGGCCGGCCGTCTTCGATTTACGCCGGTCTAGTTTCAGTCTCACGCGTGGAGGATAAGAAGATATGGGGAAGAGATATTAAATCGGACACCGAGAATGCCTCCCAAAGGAACTAAGCAGCACGGGCACATTGGCTGCTGCAACGAGAGCCTGCGTACTGGACTGTACCCTACCGCGGACGCAGCTACGGACCCGGAACAGATGCACAACTCGCGACGACGCCTCCCCGGGTCCCAAAGGCAAAAGAGTTTGGCCCATGAACCCGCTTCTTCCCTCCAATCCAACGCAGTGAGCTGCAGGCTCTTCTCCCAGACCGGGCCAGCTTGACCCAGGTTGAAGGGATGCGATTTCATGGACCAAGCATCATCGAGGAAATGGTCGCGTGCTCTCTCGGACGGGGAGCGAATCAGAGTTGAGCTTTTGCCCATGTGGTCGTCGGTGGGCTTTTTGGTGGGCAGGGGTCCAGTCTCAGAAGCAAAAGAAAAAGCTTGGATTGGCGTCCTTTGTGCATGGAGAACGAGGCCAAGGTACTTGGGGAGTGTACAGGAGGGCACGAGGGTTAACATGGTGTAGCATTGGCAGCTTTCGACTCGTGTGTGTGGTCGGGATGGGTGGTTATCATGATGCCTCCCGAGTACACACTGCAGTGTGGTGTAAGTCAAGACCGCGCACAAGGCTAACCAAGCATAATTGCACAGCAAGATGCCTTCAACTCCAAGACAAAAAGGACACCGAGAGTGTGAAAAAGTAACCTACAAGATAAGCATCGCACAGACCAGCAAGACCCTCCTTTCATCCAGCCATCTCTCGTCCCTCGCTCCTGATCTTCGCCCGTCCAAAAGTCCCCGTACCAGCCAGAACGTGAGCCTGCTGAGGATGGATGGGACTGATGCGAGCGCGGCCAGGATCTCCAATCTCTCCAATCTTCGTGGCACACGGTCCCTCACCTTGGGGCTCTCCACCTCCACCCTCCCCAGCATCTCCACCCAGGACATCCAGACTCCACCGGCCTTTGCAAGGAGACGGGCACGAGCAGATCCTCAGGCCCAAAGGAGCAACGGCTCGCACACTGTTGATCCAGCGAGCCGAAAATACACAACCAGTGCAGAGGGGCACGTGTCCCCGTCCCAAACCCCGGGAGCTCGCAGGCTCGAGGGCCCCGGACACAACGGCACGGAAACAAGGGTTCTCACGAGCTTACCATCGATCAGGGGACAAGAGACAGGCCGGCCTCATAATTCGTCGAGGGACGTGGTTGAGCACGTGCGTCTGTCTGCGGGATGGCAGCGAGTCAAGGACGCTCAACAAAGGCGCTTCCATTTCTACGACGCAGCCCGTCATTTTCCCTGACCCCAGGTCAATCCCACCCATCACCGTCTCGTGTGAGCCAACGTGGGGGCCAGGCCCGGGGAGGCTCTTATCAGAGAACTGACCCCCTGGTTCGCCACAAAGCCACCACGAACGAGGCTTGTTTTTTCATGATTCAACACTTGAAGGATTGAATGCTCGCACATAACCGATAAATGTAGCAGACGAACCCAATGACCACTTTATACCTCGTCAAACAATATTCTTTTTGTCAAGATATTTCATTTCAAGTAAGTATGGCAATATGAGCCACTCATTATCGATGATAGCCTAGGGTAGAACTACATGATAAAGTCTCTAGTTTGGTCCCAAAATGACACCGTCAAAGCCACAGACAGACTATCAGACAGCCTCATCTAACCTCCAACTTCCACACCACTTGACTTTCACACACCAG
>JABFFE010001233.1:0-27715 GCA_013623625.1 Fusarium setosum
ACCCCGGCCTTGGCCGCCCAAAGAAACGACCGAGTGGGGCGTGACGCAGAGGTTCTGGAAGCAGAGTTGTCGGCCCTTTGAGCCGCGAAGAAAGAAGTGTGGGTGGCGCGCGAAAACAGCTAAAATCGATGCACACTTGGAACGAACGGTAACGGCACAGCCCCGGCAGACACGAGGTGGGAGATGTTGTAGTGGTGGGCGAGAACTGGAAACCCGGGGGATGCGTACGCGGCCTTTGTGTGCTGACACGAGAACGGATGAGAGCTGCCGAGAACAGCGAGCCTGAATTGTGATCTAAATTGAGAAACCATCTGTCTCGGGCGTTTGGTCCAGACAGATCCCAGATTCTGAGGGTGCTGTGTGTGGGTTTGGCTCGGGATGTCTTTTGCCTCTCTGTTGCTGACTTTCACGAGGGAGATGCCGTATATCCCAGACGTAGACCGAGGTGAGTGAGGCAGCCCCCCCCTTATTTGTCGACAACGGCGGCGTCGTGCAATTGTCACAGACAAAAGAGGGAGGAGGATAAACCTGAGGGGGATACGGGCCGGGGTAACGCAGTCGGGGGGCCGACTGGGGTCGATTGACGATGGATCTTCGGGCCAGGATGAAGGCAGCAAGGGATAATGGATCGATGGGGCGTGCACGGTGTGTCGAGTAGACGACAGTCGATCAACAAGGCCGACAATGGAGCTGGCTTCAGTATAGCGAGGCTGAAGATGAATTCCGGCCAAGAGGAAGCACTCTGCAGAAGGGCGACGAAAACAGGCAATGGTGTTGGATGATTTCCCCAGCTCCTGCTTCTGGCAAGGGCGGCCGCTACCATCAAAATGTCCCGGTCGATACTGTAGAAGGCACTCGACCAACCAGGCCCCCACGTCAAAAATAGCGGCACAGCCAGGGAAAAAACGCCATCAAATATCAACTCCCTTTGACAATAATCTCCATGTTATAACGGCGCTGTCCACAAAATTACAACCACGAATTTATGGAATTCCAACCAACAACACCAATCCTTCTTCCCACAATATTTTTTTTCTTCTCTTTTTGGTATGTTTGCTTGCGTACGTACAACTGGCAGATTAAAGGATGCCCCCTCCGACCCAGTGTTTTTCCCAGTTTTTTGGTGCGACACTTGTTTTGTAGATCCCAGCTTGTCCTGCGACAAAAGTTGGTCGATGGTAGCATGACGCGACAACGCACAAGGGAGAGAAGCCCAAGGACAGTGTCGTGTTCTGTTTTCGATGACTGTACTTGTGGCACATGTCATCCGCTGTCATTGACCATGTTTTTCAATCTTGCATCTTCTCTGCTCTGCCAGTCAGCCGCCTCACATGTCCAGCTGGATGCATTGTCCAATCACTGAGAGGACAAGGGTTGAGCCGGGCTCGTAAAGAGGCATAGTTGCATCGCCGAACTGAAGCCTGGCCGTTCAGGTTGAATTGGTGGCAGAGCCTTGTGACAGCAATAGCGGACGGTGGCTGACATGGATTGACTGGTTTGCAATTTCAGCCAGCCCTGGACCCCTACGAGGCTTGCACGAATGTCACTTGACACGGGGAATTCTTGAAGGACCCCTTTTCTTGACGTTAAATCCCATTCTGGTATTTCCAGGGACGGATATACGGGGCTTTGATAGAGTTGACAACTTTCAGCTTGGCTTACCACGAATTGCATGTCTCACACTAGCCTGCAAGTGAGAAAGCCACTCATCTTGCCCTACATAAAGAATTCGGCGACCAATACATTATGCACATCTCTATTTCAGGGTCTAGCTCCCAGGCTCCGGGTTAGAGCTGGATGTCGTGACTGTCACCTCGTGCCCCGTTGTAGGGTAAGCTTGATGATTGGCAACCTCCAGATGGCATCCTGGTTGGAATGGATGGGCAACGGTGTGAAAGTGATCGTCTATGCCAGTGCAACTGAAGGGGGATTTAGGTATTCTGATATTCGATGCTAGCAGGCAGCCGAGTTCTTTTTACGTCCTTTATGCTGGTTAGTCTGTGAAGTTATTATAATCTACGGACCAAGCGCCTCAACCCATAGACGCGACGAGAAACAACGACCTGCTCTGTGCCACCTACTCGCCAACAATAACCGGTAACCTCAGGAGGTCGTACTTATAGTGCGATAGACATTTTAAATTGTCGTCAAGTCCATTCCACATTGCTTTCTATGTCGAGTTACAAGCGGGTGGCGGGCTTCACCCTATCTGTCCCTCTATCTACACCGCGTGTCCTATCCCCTCCTTTCTACTATAGAGGTTTTGATTGTGTAGATGTAAGCCACTCAATAGTCTGGAACAAGCATTCTATCGCAGCAATAACCTCGCAAGTCACATTGGTAGGAGGCGAGCTATCTTTGTTCTTAGTTTGACTCCCAAGGAGGCATTGCTTGATGACGGCTACCGGCCGCGCCTGATGAGCAGTAGAGTTACAACTACGACGCTAGCGATATTCTGGATACCCTACAATCGAGAGATATCCGCAGATTGGGTTTCAAAATAATGACCAACGGCTTGTCTCTACAGTCGCAGTGTGCTCGTTCCAGCTCTGGCCGGCGAACTTGTCCTACACTCACACGCTCAAACCCAAGCACACCCTCGTTCGGGCAGTGAGAGACTAGGGAGCAAAGCACGAATCAAGAACGGCTAACTCGGAGATAAAGGCCCATGGCTATTAAATCCTCGATATCGAGGTTTATTCGGTACCTTTCAGCGCCTCATACGGTTGACAGCGACCGGGGATAATGGTCTACCAGAACGTCTCCCACTATGACAATAACACCACGAGAATATAGATGCTGTAGTCATTTAAGAGATTTAAACATTATTTCATACAATAACCCTCAATTCGCCATCTTGGACTGGCATCTGCAAAGCTGCCACGGGTCTGGGCTGGCATGTCTCCTGGGAAGAACCCGACGCCACTGGGCAACTGGGTCAAATGCAAGCACCAAAGCCATTCACCTCTATGGGTGGTGATGCCTAGCTCCTTGGCCAAACAAGTCTGATATACTGCACAACTAATAGTCCTGTTGAGCTCTCTTAGAGCAATTTATCCGATTGGACCCTGTTCGCAAACACGCGCCCGGCCATCACAAACCGTCGATATGGAAACTGCCTTTCTATTTAGATTACGACAAAGATAGATCAGTCTCTTATTATTCAAGTAGCAAGCATCTGGATATCGCATATTTGAACACCATGCTTGAATGCGCTAGTCCTACAATTCAACCAGGCTATACCTTGTCTTCGAATTGTCGGCTAGCTAAGAGTCTGGTTGCCCGGGTATCAAGCGCGCGAGAATAGTCTATGCGTCCAGGTAAAGCCCCATCAATCCCAGATACCGCGCCTTTTCTTTATCGCCTAGTCTCCAACATGACGTCTTGACAAGGATCCGTCCTGCACCTCCCCAGCCAACGGGCGATCTTTCGGAGCTCACCTCCGTCTCCGCTCCGCATCTACATCGAAATCTTCATCGATCGATTTGGCGGCGACATTCATGACAGGGCAGAACAGTTTCTGAAACATTCTGGTCTGAAATACGTATCTAGGCTAGGTGAGGAGGTGAGATAGAGTGCTAGCGATGATGGTTGGGCTTGGATTCACAGGCCATTGTGATGTCATGTCGACATTCTTTCATGTTGACATCATACATTTGCTTGGGGCATCACCATGATTTATATGTAATTTTATCAGCATGAGAGCTCTTCTCTATTGTCATAATCTCATCTCTGCAACATATCCAAACACTTCATCCTCCCAGACACATTTATATACCCATCTCCAAAAGTTCTTCATCACAACGTCCATCATGTCAGTGAATCCCGACTCCGCAACTCCCCAACAGGGCGAGTTCCGCAGCAAGGTCGCTCCCTCTGAGCCTCTCACAACCAAGGGTGTAAGTCTTGCTCCTTCATCACCCTAGCCGCCCTGTTACTTACACTCGTAGCATGCACCCGGAGTCCTCGTCGGCAATGACGCCAAACCTGAGTTTCACGCTGAGCAATACCCTCCCGGCACAGCTCCTCCCGAGCGCTCCTTTGAACCTCAAACCTCAAGTGAATATCCTGCCCAGGCTCCTGGCATGAAGGGTGGCGTCTCTGCCTCTGATACCATTCAGGGCGCCACCTCGGCAGACGTGCATACCGGTCTTGGTCACCCTGGATCTGGCATGACAAGCCAGGAGGAGCACGGTGGGAAGCACAAGCACGTTGGAGCTGGCCTCGAAGGTGTTGGTGCGAACTTGACGGACCCTATCCACCAGAAGGGAGCTGATCGGGACCACGAAACTGGCTATCGAGGCAAGGGTGGAGAAGCAGCAGTGAACTACCCGGGTGCTGAGGAGAGAGTGCCTGCAAGCGCCGAGGAGGTTGCCAGTGAGCGCCGTTAAAAGCATGTTTGTTGAGTATGGCATGAAGAAAATGAACCTGTACTATTAGCCATGGCATAATGAGTTAATGCCGAATGATGTCAAAGTTCCCAACGCCAATCCAAGTGTGATCAGTCTTGAAATGTCAATTGAAGAAGGAGTTGCGCTTGCAGCTGCGAATGACAATGAATATATGAGAATTGAGACTTGCGGTAATATTGAGAAACCAGAAATGCGCTATGTGGCAGGATCTGTAGAATGAGTGAGAAGGTACCCGGTCTTGTTTTCATACGACGAACTAGGCATCGCCGTGACTTGACAACATCTTGTCCGGCGTTACACCACTTGCTGACCAGTGAATACGCATCCCATTGTAAATGATCCATCCGAGACGATAAATGGTAACTGTCGTAGAGCACGACGCTGCATTGCATGTTGTCGTCTTCCATGGCGCCAACGGTCGCACAAGTGGAAGGCTTGAACAATACCCGACTGGTTCGCATGTTGTCTTCACAGCTCTAGACAAGATAGAATTGCACAAGGAGGAAAATCCGTGAGAGCAGGGAAGAATCGAAGCAACTTACAAGTGTTGGTCGCGTGCTCCGTTGCCTTTTCGGGGCTCAGTGCCCTGACCGCTTGGCCAGTCCCGAGCCCAAGGAGCCGGCGACAGGGAATTCCCACTTGAAGAACGCCACATCAGCCAAAGAAAACCTTCAAGTTTGCAGTTTGTTGCTGAATTTGCCCTGCACGACTTGTTAGGTAGGGTCAGGGTCTTCTGCGCTATTCATATATGCGGAGTTGACAGAGTCAAAGCACGAGAACGTAGAGGAGACCGTGTCCTGTGGGCGAAGTTGAGGAATGCGTCCAGAAAACCGATCGCGCCGTAGAGGTTCCTGTTTTGGCATCCCTGGGTCCGTTTGCAAAGCAGAAAAAGTGCCTCATATTGAGCTATGGAACGAAGGAAGAGGAACAAACGGGTGATGAGCTCGATGATCAAGAGGCTGGTCGGATCCCATGTGGCGCGAGGGTGGGAGAGAAGCTCCCAAAGCTAAGACTCCTTCAGCCCTGTTCATGGGCCTATCCCTGTAGAGGAGCTGCCGGGAGCTGGTGATCTGACACCACTGCTGGGGCGGTCGGCTTTTAAACGGGAGCGGGAAGTCCACTCTAACCCAGGAGTCTTTGTGTTGTGCTGCCGTTATTGGTGACGGTGGGCTTGATGCGTGGGATGGTGCCTCGAGATGGAACAGTGCGGGTGGTGTTGATGCAACCAAACGGTAGGCGCAGTGTATGAGGTGAAATGAAAGGAAGAATGGCCGTGAGGCAGTGTTGATGCAGCTAAGAAAACGATTCGGCGAACTGACGAAGATCTGTAGGATGATAATGAGGTCAGCTATAAGATTGTAGGGAGCGTGGTCCCTGACGGTATATGTCACATAGAGTCGCCAGCAAAGCCACAGCGCTTGAAAAGCAAGAAAGCGTAGCTTTTAGATGTCAGGAACTGCGTTTCGGCTCGTTTAGTGGCCCCCTGTAATGATCAATCCAGGGCCATTCTCCACCGTGAGGGATCGATTGGTGGTGATTCCGGGATGGTGCCCAAGACAACAAGGCTAAGGATGATAGGGCCATGAATTTGAGGCGGAACTCCGTCCGTATAGCAGAGATAATCAAGGTGCGGCAGCCGTTGACTGGAGTCGACGATATTTGATAGGTGAAGGATTTAGAGGATGAATTCGGGACCTGAAAGGAGGCTTGGGTTATGTAAGGCACTGAACGTCGGATTATCCGGCACCCGCGTACCAACCCGTCTTCAGATCAATCCTTCTACATTCAATCATATCGTCATCTTCTCCGTGCTCCTTCAGCCCTAGATCTCGGAGCTGCAATTGCAAAGGGCTCGCTCCTTAGATGGAGTTAAGCAAATGCGGATCTTGAGATCGTCAACGGTTACCAATCGGTCCTTGACATTCCTTGCTTGATACGAGAAGGAATAAGGGAGGATCCCGCAAGTTCGCCGATCCCTAGCCTAAGTTTCCGAATCGGAACTGACTCGCCTCTTGGCTCGGCTTTTGAACGCTTTGACAGGGTGGGATGGACCCTGCGTTTCGATGTGATGTGGAAAGCAGGGGATAGGTGGACTTAAGGGAAATCTTGTGAAGCTTCATGTTTGCTAGTCATAGCTGGCGGTACTTTTCTGTACTCTTTCACCCACGATTCTTTTTCCATCCGTGAATGATACGATCTTTTCTTCACTTCAACCATAAAATACTGTTGTGCCTTGCTTGTCATTTTGACTTCGGATCCGGCGGACTCCACTGGTCTCACGTCCAAGGTACCTGCAGCTTAGAGGCGCTGTCCAAACCGGCTCGGCACATGTACATGTACACTTGATTGAGGTCTCCACAGCCACGCGCTGGCGCAAATCTTCATCCTCCATGTTCTCTGACGCACATGGCACGAAGGATTCCATGCAACAACAAGTGACGGGTTTCTTGCGCCTTGATAGTCTGCCTGCCTAAATAAGGACTCATCTTGCGTAACATCCGGCATCCACCAAGTCCTAGGACTTACAGTATCTAGGACCTGGGCCCCGTCGTTCGAGTCGCTCCCCTGGTGCTGCATTGCATCGCCAAACCCAACGGCCGCTTTCCTTTGCTAGAGACAGACCAAAAGGCAAAGGTACTTTATCGTCCAATTACCCTCTCCTCCAATGACCAGGTCCCTGGCCTCAACCCACCCGCCGTTCCCTCCATTCCAAGCAGCTAAACCCAGCCAGTTTGTCCATACATATTCTCGCAGGGCTGCCATCAACTAACTGCATGCGCCGCCTCTCTCGTTTATGACTTTCCATGTCTCCCCCTCGTTTAACCTTCCCGCCATTTAACGCGCAGCAGCAGCCGCCCACTGCCGCATCTTGTCTGCCCAATCCGATACCGAGTGGAGACGGGAGTTTGGCTCTGATCTTTGAGAGTTTTTTGACAAAACGATCGTTAGAGTGGAGACTTTTCTTAGCACCACCCCGACCGGATCATCTTTCAATTGGCTTAAAAAAACGAAGCTTACTCCCCTCGAGTTATGCAAATCGCAAGAAGTACCGTTTTTCGCCTTTCCTCTTACGACCTAGTTTCTTGGCAACCTTACCTTTTTAAGCCAGGTCTTGGCAAAATTCTGGTGCTTCGCGAATGTCGGTTGACCAGAGGGTCTATGGTATACCCTCGAGGGTATTTAGCGTGCATAACGCTGATATAATGCAGGCCGATAAGGCCAAAGTCACTTATCAGCTATAGCGTTTTGCCGCAAAACCCTCAAAGATCAGAGCATTTGTCTTGGCTCATTACTTGGCTGCGAACTTTCAGCAGACAACGCCCATCTTTTTTTCACCTTCCCACAAATACCGATCCCGAATCTCTTTAACGGTTTGCGCTTTGCTAACGGCAGATGCAATCTTGCCAAAGTCAATTGTTCTCGGTCAAGCGCCGCTGACGCAGCGAGTTCCCGCCTCCATAAACACAAACGCCCACTTTCCGCAGTCTCCGGCGTGTGGGTGAAGCTAGACGTCCGACCCGACTCCGACTGCCGAGCTGTGACCGCTGGGTCTGGGGTCCGACCGGCTTCTGCGCTGGGCACTTCAGCTCCTCCTGCATTGATCTAAGCTGGGCCGAGTTGGGCTGACGCTCGACTAGAATCGAGTTGGTTGCCGACAACTGCAACTGCCTTTTGCTGTGCATACTGGTGGACCTTTGAACTCGGCGATGGAGCTCCAGTTCTCCCTTTCCATCAACAACAGCCGATCCGGCAGTTCAGCTGGGTAAGCCTAAACAAACCCCTGTCCCGATGTCGCGTATGGATTTCGAAGCTGACAGTGAGCGCGTCGTCTGTATGCAGTGAATCCAGCACAGCGGGAACGTCTTCAGCGAGAGGTGGAACTCATAGGTTTGCCCTCGACACGAAAACACGGCATACTCGGCGCTCTTCCACAAGAGCTCGTACGGGATGCAGTACCTGTGAGTTTGTAGTCTACCCATCCTGGATTACGAATATGTTGCTGACAACTCATTAGGCAAGTAAGTATCATGAAGTGCCTGCACGCACTGCCCACGGGTCTGTCGCGGAAATAATATCGGCAACATCATCGAGAACACAACCGAGAACTAAGCGCTAACATGTTGTCTTAGAAAACGCCATGTGAAATGTGACGAGACCAAGCCATCATGTCTCAACTGTATGAAATGGCGAGGATATTGCGATGGCTACGCTGAGGCTTCCTCTTCGACCCCTTCCGCCTCTGAAGCTCGATCATCACGATCTGCATCAAAAGTCAAAGTTACCACCGGGTCTAATGCCGTGGTCAGCAGAAGGGCACCGCCAATTCCAGAAGAACCAGTCATCAATACTCTGTGCTTTGCCGATAGCGATCAACGCGCTTATTTTGACGAATGGTCTGCCCTCACCATCAACTTCCTGAGCGGCGGCCTTGGGCATTCGCGATTATGGACGACAACCATGCCCCAGCTCACGTTTCAGGAGCCGGCGTTGAGATACGCGGCCATGGCGGTTGGCGCGTTGCGCAAGGCCTCCAATGTCGAGTTTGAAGCTTCTTCGCCATATATGAACCCCATGACTGACAATAAGCATCATCTCAATGCCATCATCTTCTACTGCGAGGCTCTACGCCTTCAATCCAAGGCTAGGCCTTCACGGGAAGGTCTCCGAACGGCCCTGCTGTCATCACTCCTCTTCGTCTGTTTTGAGGCGCAACGAGGGAACATGCCCGCCACTCTTAAGCATATTACACATGGCTTCAGCATGCTTAACGAACTCGCTGCTTGCTCTGACAAAGCGCCCGACCTGGTCAGCATTGCTCCCGCACCGCCAGCCCTGGTCCAAGAGATCCTGGACTGCTACAAGCCCTTGGAATTGCAGTCGCGTTCTTTCATGGGCTCATATAAGAAATTCTTCTTCCCACCCAAGCCGCCTGGAATTCAATCCCACGACACCTCGAATAAAGGCGCTGGACCTGCTGGCCCTCACCCGGCATCGAGTCCCCAGAGTCAGCCTGGCTCACCATGGGCGAGCGCACCTCCAAATCAACCAACACCAAAAGGTCTTCCCAGTCCTCAAAGTCAGGGAAGCCCACGTAGTCAATCAGATCAACAGACGCCCCCGCAAGCGCCTCGGGGTCCTCCACAAAGACCCCCAGGAATCGCTCCGTTCACCAAGCACTCTCCCTATTTCAGGCCGCGGCAGACAAACATCACCAACATCGAGGAGATGCCCCCGTCATTCCGCACGTTTGATGAAGCTCAGGGCTATTGGAGTTTGCTGCAGAGGCAAATGGTTCAATACATTCCTCTGCTGACCGCAACAACGGCACAACTCGCTCTAGCTAGGGTCAAGGATATTGGGGAGCTTGAGGCGAAATTGGCGAGTGTGAGGCAAAACCCCCGAATCACCAAGTTTGTTGACGAGTCGAGACACTGGCTGCAACGGTGGTCACAGTCATTCGAGCCATTGCTCCAATCCACTACCAACAACCGACAAACCGACCTGCAATCTTATCTGCAGGCCATTAACCTCCGTATCGAGTACCTGATTCTCTACGTCTACACTGCTATGCCACGATATTCTGGTATTGACAAGGCCCGCGAGTTGACGCCGCACTACCGAGAGATTAACTCCCTAGCCGAGACGTTGATCTCGAGTCGCCCCAATTGCGGCTTTGCGATGGATTCGGGTTGGACATGGCCACTCTTTGTATCATCGTTTGGATGTCGTGACGCATCTGTCCGAGACGACGCGATCCGCATCTTGGGTCAATATCCCATCCGAAATGCCTTGCGCGACAGCCGCGTCTTCCGTGCGATCGCGCTCAAGAACCGTGAGGTGGAGGAAACGAGCTCGATGGAGGGCGACGAGCATGACCAGTGGCTGCGACTTAGGAGGAGGGAGCTTGTGTTCGAGGACCTGGGAACTAACATTATCTTCCGGTCGGCTCAGAAGAACCCTGCGACGGGCCAGTGGGAACTTGTCGAGGAGGTGGCAGCATTCAACGTCGACTCGAATGGACAATTGGACTGGCATAGACAACCGATTTCGGACTCGGCCTCGATTCTTTCAGGTGTCTGCTGAGACAGGCATCTTGCAATTTAACGGGTATTAAAGGCGAGGTAAAGAAAGTGGATAAGAGATGGGTATGGGTATAGACAAAGCGATGGAGTTTATCGGGGTGCGGGCCATTAGGTCACGAAGATGGCCAGCCATGGGCATTGGAACTCGGGGATATGAAGGCGTTTTCGTAGATACAAAGCTCCTATTTGTGAATTTGAGATATATCGAGGAGGATGTTGAATACGATGCGGTGTATGTACTTCGAATGTCGACTTGTGCCGTTGTTGCGAATGTCTTCTCTGGAATGACATTTAGCTGCACACTGAAGCGAATTGAAACCAACTTCGTTCTATCATCGTGTTATTAACCTCTCATGCTTCCCAAGCCACCCCCGAGCTTGATTCGCCATGGGATAGAAGAGGAAGAGAAGGATGGATGGGGAGGACAGGCCGAAGCAGCGGGGCTGAGAACCAAGGTAGTAGACAAACGGACAGACGAATGGAGGGAGAAGGATCGTAAGCATGATGGGAAGAGATAGGCAGTTGAAGCAGAGGCATCCAACTCTAGAACCTTTGACATACCTCGATCCGCTCGATGGTATCATGTATCCATCGCCTAGAAACCTGGTCTCTCGCCTAATTCCGATATTGAGCCATAGTGTCGGTGGTGCCCTGCCTGGCCTTTCTCCAGTGGCGCAGCAACTGACAATTCAGGGTGGCTCTGCAAGGCGGCAACGTGCAGACGCCCGTGGAAGTATAGCAAAGCACCCGACCTGGCCCTGAGAATAATTAGAGGGCTTTAGTGAACGACTACAGGGAGGCTGCGCCCCTGACTCTACAGGTCTCCGTCTATGGTGACGGGAACGGGGGCGGGAATGCTCCAACAATACACTGCACAATACACTGCACAATAACAAGTGCAAACAGACGGAAGCTACCTATCATGCAGTGAATCAGAGCTGAAGGGGGTGCTCCAGAGGGCATGTTAATTTCCTACCTGATCGCATCCAGCGCAAAGCCGAGCATATCTATGACTTCGCGGTCTTGGCTAGACGGAATGAACACTTCTACGAGGAGAGAGATGCAGTTTCGATGGTGATGCTATTAACTAAGACCATTGGGTGGCCGGCAATTCATTTTGTGAGGATTCCTCGAGTTCGCCTTGGAGCAAGAAGGATTGGGTAAACCGGGCTGCCAATTTATCGTCCTAGCAAGACCCTGCGCCGACATTCAGATAGCCTGACGGGAGCAACATTGCTAATGAGGACATCATGTCAATCATGGCCTCTGCAACATGCAACGTAGAGTCAGCGCTGTGCGGCGAAGTTCTCGCGGGAACTGAAGTATAGTCGTCTTGAGGGGAGATGGGAGCTGGGCTACCAAACGTGACTGCCAGCTTTTGGCTTCCTGCTATGAGACTCGACAAAAGAGAGTATTGGATATTTGGTAGAAACTGCGTAATATTTTTGGAACTTCTGTTAGTAAAATATCTAGCACAAGGTTCGTTTCGACGGATGGATGCTTACCTTCAAAATCGATCCCTCTGGGCCACACCGACACTCGACGTTTATAGATGGCAGGCATCGTGCGTTTACACGATGGACATATGGTCGTTGTATAGCTTGACTGATTGACGTTGTCGGGTTATGATATGGTCGGTAGCATAGTATAGTTGCTGTATGGAGGATCGGATCGTGGTCGGTCGGAAGATCTGGGCACTAGGCTTGCGCGATGGCTTCACGGCGATGGCTACCTGGTTCCAGGGCTGGAAACGAGTATATCTGTCTGTAATTAAGTGTCAGCTCGCGGTATATTCCACATAAATCTCCCGTTAGACGCCCAGGCATGCGGCAGCCGCCCGTCTGCGTACCACAAGCCATGGTCGCAACAACAACGTGGACAGCGGTGTCAGCGTGGAGACCCGGCTTCTTCTTCCGTGAGTCCCTAGATACTGAATGTAATCCTCTCTCAGCCTTTAGTAACATGGAGACTTGGCGGCTTCCCTCTTGCGACCCTGTTGGTATGGATGCTCGATGACTTCTGGTGTTGTGGCCTTATGGAGACAACTCTTCAACAACGGGAGCTGGCGATGCCGCAGTAGCGTATAAGGCGACCTTTCGAGACAGGAGGGGGTATTTTTCGATGTGACCTTGTTTGGTGCCTGTCGCTGCAGCGATCCGGGTGTCAGGCAAGGTAGCTTCAGGCTCTGTGCTACCAACAACGTGGCTAATGTATGCTGCCTGGCCCCATACCCCCCCGTCTGTCTTCTATCAACCAGCATTAGAGTAAGACAGATTCAATTTCCCGGGTATGTGTTACCCAAGCGTTGTATCATTGAACAAGGGGGTATATCTGGAGAGTGCGGTCGTGGATACCCCTTCGGCTCTCGCGGCTTGCACATCTGGCATTGGGTGTTTGGGAATCATGGATCGAGGCTCAACGGATAATGTCGACGAGGCCACGTTTTGCCTATTGGTCGAACTCCTTGGATGTAACGAGTTGTGATGATCAAGGTGAGGGTCGAAGAGAGTTGTGGTGTTCGGTACCGAGCTTGATGAGGCCGTCCAACGGTCGGGCGTTACGGAAAGTTTGAGCCACCCACCGTTGATGATGCAGGTCAACGTTTGTCAGATCTCTTGCAAAACGTTGTGCTGGAGACTGGTAGTGCAGATGTGGCTTGGGGTACTTTGGCAGCAGGGGGAAATATCATGTGGCTGTTGCTTATACTAATACACCATGGGTGTTGAACAAACACTACATCCATTCAAAAGATTTTCGTTTGCTACATGGCCAATAGAATAGAAAAGCAGTGGCTAATGCAAGTAGAGAATAATAGTGGAGGGCAAACGGATAAGGGCCCAAACAAACAGAAGCCCCTCAGGGGCAAAAGCTGCAGCCTCCCGCCAATGTCCACTGCATCATTCAAATGATTTCCCTCCTTTCCCCTTTTTCAATTTTCTGTCCGCATTTGTTTCCAAACCTCCAGCGATGCGATCCTGACCTCTTCTTTTCATTCTTTCCTTCGCAGACTTCCTTCGGCATCGTCAACAAGCAAGTTGACTACCGACATCAGCTTGCCCCTGAGATATCAGGTTTCCTAGGAAACTCGAAACAGGTGGGAAGAAGGCGACCAGACCCGGGCTCCGGAGTATTTTGAGGCAGTCAGAAGTAAGTACTTGCACCTCCTCGCGTATCCCCATCTTCCCCATCTTTCAATACAAAGTCGATCTCTGTGTCTACCTGAAAGGCATGGCACCTGTCTAAACATCCCGCCTTCTCCCGTCCGCTCTCCAGCTGACTCCCTTTTCAGGGACGCGGCAGCCAAGCCAGTACCATCTCCCTTTCCTCCTCCCTCTCGGCCTCCTGTCAAGTCTACATCCCGACCGAAGTCACCTTCCGAAGACTATCGCCTGCCCCCGTCATCTACAAAGCCCTGAAGCAGCGAAAGAACCCTGGCATATCCTGGGCTGTGCTTTCTGCCTCTGGTGGCCCAAGTTTGGTGATTATTGCGTTCTCAAATTTGGCGCAATAAAGCTTGTCTAACAATCGTCAAGCATACTGGCCCTGCCTTAGGGCACAAGAGCTGCTGCCGCTGGCCCATATTAGCGGTCAACAGAGCTCTGCACTTCTGTTCAGGTCATTTTTCTGCCAACGACAGTGGCTGCCAGGTCCTGCTGATATTTTTCATCTTGATTGGCAGTTAACCTTGCGGGAAGCAGGTGAGTTCTTGCCAGGCAGTGGAAGCTTCCATCCAACCCCCCTCCCCTCTTCTTTCCTCTTCTGCTTCTTTCCTCACACATTTACAGGTTGCTGGGTGACCGGGCAAAAAACATTTTGGTGAGTAGCTTCCTTTCCCACGAAGCAGGTTTTGTACTTATCCCCATGTCGTCTGCCAGCCAGTCATCCAAACTGGCTGTTAATCATCCTCGTCAAGAGTTGCATTCGAACACGCGCTCATCAGGTCAGTCGCCGCGTCCTATCTGTTTTCTTCTATACCCCTCTCTGCCTTGCTCTCCTGTCCTTCACTTCCTTGGTTTCGTCATCTCGTTCAGACCCCCCTCTACCTTAGCACTGACCGCCAAATAGATCGAGAGAAGCGCTTCGGCGCCTCACATCTTTTGCAATGGAAAGGGATCAGCAGGCAAGTACCTTTCCTCCCCCCATTCACACTCTTCTTCACACCCCCACATCCTTCTCTCCTCCTCCGCATGCTGATGCCTGCTAGGCCCAGAGGGAACTCTCCTCCGTGGAGATTATCACCCAATACCTCTCTAACAAGCATCTGCACCCCGGAGAGGGGACTCGGTTGAAGCCCTGGCAAACCTCGCCAGAGATCCCCGAGCCCGGGGAGCTCATGGCATTCGATCCCCCACCGTTGCCTCCTGGTCTGCCAGATGACGGCACCTTGACGAAGGACGAGTATCTCGAATTTCAATATCGCCTGAGTCGATATGAGGGTACGGAGCTTTTGAGGCGTGCTGTGAACGACTATCGTGACAATCCTCGCATGATGGAAGCAGGTTTCCATATTTACGCACAGGTTTGTCCGAAACACTCGCCCTTCTGCCTCCAAAGCTCTGATTCACTGTCCCTAGGTACATGTGCAAGGATACATGTTTACCAACAGAGGCCCGGCTTGCAGGATCTCATTCTCGACGGAAAGATCTCCTACCAAAGTCACTTGGAGTCAGTCTACTCGCCTCACCACCGGCACGCTCGTTGCCCTTACGCCTCGCGATGACAACTTTCAAAGCAAGTGTTACGTCGCGGTGGTTGCGGCGCGGTACCTGCTCGGAGGCCTGGAGCCAAACCCAGATGAGGGAGAAGATGAGAACACCCCCCCACGGATCGAAATCTTTTGGTCGAATTGCCAGGATGCCATTCTCGATCCCTCGGTTGAACTAGTGATGGTCGAAGCGGAAGGCGGCTATTTTGAGGCTGTCCGCCACGCAATGATTGGCTTGCAGCATGCAGCACTCTTCGAGTGAGTTTCTCCATTTGCTATGTATGTCTAGGAACAAGCTGACCAAGTTCTGCCCAGCTCCAAGTTCGACAAGTACATCATTGACGGGTGCACCAAAGACTCCATGGCTGCCTACATCAGGGAAGCTCCAGGCCAAGTTGCATATTTGCCGAAGAAGGTCAACCAATTCGATTCATCACAGATGAAGGCCTTCGAGCGCATGACTTCCCATGAGTTCGCCATTGTCCAGGGTCCTCCCGGCACCGGCAAAACGTTTACCTCTATTTTTGCACTGAAGAGTCTTGTACGCACGCTGCAGGCAGTAGCGCGGGCAAAAAATGAAGCGTTCCCTCCAGTTCTTGTTGCTGCTCAAACCAACCATGCGCTCGACCAGCTTCTCAGCCGATGTGCGGAATTCAACGCTGTCATTGCCCGCCTCGGTAGCCGCACTGAGGATGAAGCAATCGAGCCTCGCACCATGTTCAACATTCGAAAAACCTCCAGCATCGCCCGGGGCCCCTTGAAGGGGGAGTCGACTCGAAAAACAGTTCTGAAAGCAATCGAACGTGTCTTGTCAGCCTGCTTCCCGCAAGACCTAATCCCTGCTGAACAGTTCTACGATGAAGGTCTCATCACAAAGGAGCAGTTCGAGTCACTTGACGATGACGAGTGGGAGTCGGCCGCACTCGTGGGCGACAATAACGAAGACGCTTCTGTCAACACCATGGTTCAATGGCTCGACGGGTGCATTGAGACAGATCACACTTACGTTTACCGTCCCCCAAGCGGCCAGACCGAGGCTCCTGTGTTGGATGATGGCGAGCTTGACCAAACCAATGCTCAAGAAGATGACGAGAAGGAGAGGCTTCATGGCGAGTACTTTCCTGTCAAGTTTTACTTCACTGGCACCGTCCCGGGCACAGTGTCTGGAGAGGCTGCCTGGTGTTATCAGGCTCAGAGATTGTTGACCAGAAACTCCAATCTGTACCTGATCAAGCCGCCGCAGCGAGGCATGGTATACAGGTACCTTCGACAGCGATTCATTGACAAGAAGGCGGACATGTTTCCCAAGCTTCTCAAGGAGTACCAGGACGCTTGTGATGAGATCATCATCAGCAAATGTGAGAAGGATGTCAAGATTCTTCGCAACGAACAAATTGAAGTGGTGGGGTGCACAACTACAGGCTTGACCAAGAACCGTGGCGTGATTGCCGCACTGAAGCCTCGCATCCTGATGATTGAAGAGGCCGCCGAGACCAAAGAAGTCAATATCACATCGGCATTGTACCCTTCTCTAGACCAGGTTATCCTTGTGGGGGACCATCAACAATTAACTCCTCACGTCGAAATCCAAGAGCTCAAAAGGGAACCATACAACATGCATATTTCCCTATTTGAGCGACTGGTCAAACTCGATCTGCCGTACTCGATGCTCTGTGTCCAACGACGCATGATTCCCGCCGTTCGAGAAGTTGTCAATGCCTTTTACCCAAGACTAGAGGACCATTCCAGCGTCAAGGACCTGCGGATTCGACCGCCGGTTCCTGGCATGGGCGGAACAAACGTCTTCTGGTTTCATCATAACTGGCCGGAAGCTCAAAACGTCGACGACTTTTCCTTCTCGAACCCCGACGAGGCGATCATGATAGCACGTTTTGTGAGATATCTCGTTCAGAATGGTATTAGCCCGGGACAGATCACCATGTTGACATATTACAAGGGCCAAGTCACCCGGCTTCTTGAAAAGCTCCGAAGAGACCAAATTCTCTCCCACTTGCACCCTACGAGAGAATGGTCTGTCAGAACTGTTGATGGATTCCAGGGCGAGGAGAACGATGTCATAATTCTTTCCTTAGTCCGAAGCAGTCGGGCTGGCTTTGTTGAAAGTGAGAACCGCGCCGTGGTTGCCACCAGTCGAGCAAAATGCGGAATGTACATCTTTGGGAGCAGCACCACCCTTTTGCGCGGTACCCAAAGATGTTACGAAACGTGGTCAAAGGTATACAATGTCTTTGCTGAAAATGACTGTATTGGAACTACACTCCCAGTCACTTGCACGAAGCATGGCCGAGTCACACAGATTGGAGATTCCGATGAGTGGGATACTATCCTAGGAGGCGGATGCGACCAGAAGTGCGACGAGAAATGCCCGCAAGGCCACGCTTGTCAAATGACATGCCACCCAGTCGACCAAGAGCGCATCAAATGCAAACATGACTGCGAAAAGATTCTCGGCTGCGGTCACAGATGCGGTTCCTCGTGCGGCGATCCTTGCGAATGCCCTCGCCGATGCAACAAGCCTTCGCCCGTCGAGCTTCCTCTCCGAGGTCCACGTCCGCCGCCCTCGTCCCAGACTAAAGCAGGCTCTCGGGCCAACCGAGGTGGGATGAGAGGAAACGGAAACAGCACCCAGCGTGGCCGAAACCAGAGCGGAAACAGAGGTGGCCGAGGTGGCAGTCTTGGAGCAAGTCATACCCAAAGCGCCAGGTCTTCCCAGAGACAACCAACTATCCGCTCAGAAAAACCTGGCCAAGCCAACCGAGGAGGCCATGTTCAGAACTCGGAATCGTCTCGCAGAGTACCTACGACTATTACTACTACTCCCATAGCAGTTGACGAACAAGAGCTGACTAGCGAGGATGTGATGGAGATGGGATACCATAACCATATCTCACAGCTGAAGCAACGCAAAGACAAGACTGTGGGAAGCAGCATCAACCCTATGGTGTCGAATTTCGAGAGTCATGCTACCTCGCTGACAGAGGATTCTATGTCTGAGAAATGGAGTCCCCGCAAAGTTGCTCAGAAAGACCAAGAGATGCTTCAAGAGAGCATCAGCAAGGAACGCCATCGGACAAGCCCCCGCCCTATGGTCATTTCAGAGACGTACCGGCAGACAAGCATGGCAGTTGATGGAAGTCGACGATACGGGCCGCCACTGTATGCCGAGTATACAATTCCGGCGCCCTCACCTCGTCAAAGGCTTAGACTTGCCCATAGCGAGATGAGCAACGACAGTAGCGATCACCCAAGCAGAAAGCAGTTGCTTCTTGATGCAGGCGCCGGACTTGATCATGGAGTCAAGTCGTACCATGTCGATTCAGAGTCGAAAGCTGAGGGGGGCCGAGTTGCTGAGGGGGAGGAGGACCTGATTAGTTTTGAGTGAGAATAGGACAGTTGGTTGGGTGAGACGATAACAGTGGTGGTTGTTGTTATTATGGACCTTTCACTATGCCCAGGCAGGCAGATCAAGGCAGCCCAGCAAAAACAACCCCAGCATATGTATCTCACAGCATGAGGGTGGTAGTTGTATGTACTTGTACATTGGGAATAATAGTAATTCTTTCACTTGTATGTCTCGATGCCTTTGTTATAGTTTGCCGAGGTAAGGTGACTAAATGAATTAATACGGCAGGGGGAATAGAAGAAATAGGTTGAGTATAGTGTAATTGAGGCTTGAGGAATGGTTGGGCCCATATCAGAGTCTGGAGTTGAAGTCAGCCCCGGCGCCGGAACACAGTGGAGGTGGGGCCTTGGATGGACTTGGCACTGAACGCGACGCGGCGGACCTTGGATTTGAACCTCTTTAGACCATCCCCCGCAATCGAAGCCGACGACAACTCGCTCTACGACGGCTTTGAGCTGTCGCGGCTGGAGCCAACATAAATCTCAGGTCACGCGATAGCTTGCGACTAGCTGGTTCGCTCCAAAGAGACATACCCGACGGTGCGCAAGGGTCCAGTTTCTGTACAAGGCGACGCGATCAGTATCGAATGCCGCCAACCACGACTGTATAAGGTTTCCCATGCGTTGATTAACGCTCCTCATGCATTGAGGTGAGTTATTCGAACTCAGCTGCCTTGGACAAGACTCGGGCGTGAGCAGCCTGTCTATTGCCCTCGTGCAAAGTACGCAGCCTGGCCAATCTCTTGACACTGAACGCTCGCCCATTCACCGAACCAGCTGCTAACAACCATTGCTCGCTAGTAGTCACAATGAACACGCTAGATGACGACCGGTTGTCGGCGAGCTCGGTCGAGTCGGACCACGACAACGATCGGCCCGAGCAGGACAACGACGCAGACGAGGTCATGGAAGATGTCGATGACAATGGGGACCAGGACGCCGACGGCGACGATGACGATAATAACGACGACGAAGACGAAGACGATAACGGTGATGGGAATGACGATGCCGAGGGAGACGGCGAAGGAGACGCTGAAGGCGACGGCGACGATGCTGGCAACGAAAGCCAAGCTCCGGCTACAGACTCCAACGACCAAGCCACCGAGGTCAAGGCCGAAGCCAACAGCGCCGTCAACGGAGTCAACGGAGAAAGTCAACGACAAAAGTCAGCCACGCCAGCTCCAAAGTCATACACCCGATGGCCTACGCCCCGGCCCGAAGTGATAAATGCGCGTCTCTACGACATTGTCCCAACCATGGCGGCGCCGCAGTCGACGAGCGTCAACGCCATGGCCATCACCCCCGACCTTCGATACTGGATCACGGGAGGCTCGGATGGATACATTCGCAAATACGACGGGCCAAATACCATCAACGGCAAGCTAGCCTTGACTGTGGCGCAGAGGCACCCATTTGTAGACAGCGTCACCAAGGCCGGCATTCTCATGTCATACTGGGAGAACGAGGAGCCCACACCACCTGGTCGAGGAGACCAGGAACACATCTTGTCGCCAGTGTACTCTCTTGCCGTACACTCTGAGGCGCTCTGGTTACTATCCGGGCTCGAGTCCGGAGGCATCAATCTACAGAGCGTACGACACGACGAGGGCAAGCGAATCCACTGTCTACAGCAGCACAGCAACGCGGTAAGCGTCTTGACGCTAGCACAGGACGAGAAGAGCGTGTTGAGCGGCAGCTGGGACAAGAATATCTTTGACTGGGATTTAAACACGGGCCAGACGATCCGGAGCTTCAACGGAAACGGAGGACAGATCTCGGCCATCGAGCTACGACCCGCCAACGGCGCCCCTATCCCTGAAGAGGTTGACGAGCCTTTGCCATCCACGACAATGACGACCAACAATGGAGTTGCACCGGCCAATGGAAACTTTACCAACGGTCTCAACAATGACGGAGTGGATGACTTTAACTCTGGGTTCAATGCTGGCGGTGCAGACGGACAGGCGTCCCCAGCGCACGACAGTCTCTTTGGAGGTAGCGACGCGGGAAGCCTTTTTGGCGAAACAAAGGGAGACCAGCCATTTGGACAAGATGAGGACGAGTTTGGCGCAGCGTCGATGGACATGATGCCCGGCCATGGCCATGACAGTGCCATGGACCATTCGGCGGACATGGCCATGGCAAGTCTTGAGACGGGCAAGGAAGCTGAGAAAGACCCGGAGACGCAACCAGCGCCAGCTGTTCAGCCGCCGGGGGATGCAATGGACGTGGATCTTGTCCCTACGCAGCCCATAGATTCCCAGCCAGCGAGCGAGAGCCAAACACAGTCTCAGCCACAAGGGCAGTCAACACAAGATCAGCAGCAGCAATCTCAAGCAGATGCTGATATTGCTGCTCTTAAACGGTCCCAGTCGCCAACCCTCTACACGTCCAACCACGCCCCTACGCAGTACGACCCTACACAGACTTCCTCGACAACCTTTCTCTCAGCAGCCATCGACGGCATCCTCCGCGTTTGGGACAAGCGGCAACCAGACCCCGTAGCGCGCATCAACAATAGACCAGGCGTGCCTCCATGGTGCATGGGCTGTTGTTGGAGTCCCAACGGCAACACCATCTACGCGGGACGGAGAAACGGGATAGTGGAGGAGTTTGACATCCACAAGGCAAAGAGGGGCTGGGAGCCTGAGAGGTCGCTCAAGTTTCCAGCTGGGAGTGGAGCTGTGAGTGCGGTGCGGCCCATGGTGAATGGGAGGCACTTGGTGTGGTGAGTACCCCCCTATTCCCAGCTATGTTCGTTTGCTAACTATTATAGTGCCTCTCACGATATCCTCCGTCTCTACGACCTCCGCGAGTCTCGCGCGTTCAAGCACTCAACAGTCCCCTTCCTCATCATCCCTGGTCCTCCTCGCGCAGGTGTCATCTCAAGCCTGTACATTGACCCCACGAGCCGCTTTATGCTCAGCGCCGCGGGGACGAGAGGCTGGGAGGGCACGAGCACGGAGGTGCTTATTGGATATGAGATTAACGTGACGAGTGGGTGAGTGTGAGATCCGTACGAGTCAAAGAATTGAATACCAGCGCTGGGGTGGTTAAATCTTGGGATATATAACTATGGGTGTTGGGCGTTGGTGTTGGACACACGGGGGGGCAGGTACACTACTTCTGTCTGTATATTTAGACAAAACCGCCTTCTACAATGGAGTTTTTACTTTTAATCGACGTTGAAAATCAGCATTAGCCTCCCGACTTTTTCCATTCTGGCTGAAGAGGTCACTTGAGTTCTTTTGCACTAACTATTGGCACAAGACCTAGGTCTCAAGGAAATGGGCGTATATTTATTCATACATATATATACAAGGGCAGTAAAACAATGCCATGGGATCACAAGTTGATGTAAAATACTTCGATCGGTTTCTAGCTACCTTACTTGCCCCAGCAAACAAAGGAGATATGTATGTCTGGCAAAAAAGAATGACCTACCAGAGCCGTCAAAACGAAATGAAATCAGTGTTCTGGTCTGCAAGTATTCGTCAGTGACGATCGAATCACACAAAACTTACCTGAATCTTCATGTTCCCATGTCCTCCGTCCGCTCGGCAAAAGACTCAGCTTGGTCCCTTCAGGGGGTCTCTCAACAGCTCTTCCGCTCGCTAATTAGGATCCATTGAAGGTAGCTCAGTCATGGGTGGGTTGCCCTGCTTCTGCTGCTGTTGCTCCTGTTGCTGAGGCGGAGGTGGAGGTGACTGCTGAGAAACAACAGAATAAAGCCGGCTCGAAGAGCCTTGGTCCGTCTGACCCGGCACTCTGGCGTGGTGGATTCCATCCTTCCTCTTCCGCCTCCTGTGGGCAGTGCTGGCGCTCTCGTTGGGCTCTACTGGTAGGTCCACTTCCGGCCACACGGTCCCGGCCTCGGACGGCGGAGAATCGTTGTCCTCCCCGGAAGGGTCGACATCGCTTCGCCACTGGGAGATGCGGTCATGGGTGTTGTCGAGGGGGATGGGTTTTTCTTGAGCCTGCAGCGGCATGGCGTAGCGAGGCACGTCGTAGACAGGGCCCCGAGGAGGTTCAATGAACGGCGGGGGAGGAGGAAGAGGAGGAGCCTGGTGGTATCCGCCGGGAGGAGGCTGGGGAGCCATTCGGGGATTCACAAAGACCCGAGAGTTGTCGTAGGGGATCCCGTACATCTGGGGCTCACCTCTTGCATGGTTGCCGGAGCAGCCATCCCTCTGTCGATGGACGACGACCTCTCCTTTGAGATGCCGCCGCCTATCGTATGGACGGGGGATGTGGGCATACAGCTGATCCTCGTTAGGGTCGTAGCTCACGTTGGAACCCCCCTCCTGAAAAGGATCGTGCCGCTGCTGCTCTACACGAACGTTGTTACGAGGTGCTACTGCTGCTGCTGCTGCTGGGGTTCTGGTGCTGCGCCTGTTGATGCGATTCCTCATGCGGGTGATGAGCGACGGGCCCTCGCCAGTGACCAGGGAAGACTCGGAGTGAGACCAGGCAGATTGACTATACGCAGGCGGGGGAGTGGCACCTTGGATCTGTTGGCGCTGATCGACGTAGGGCAGACGAGCGCAAGATGCCCGAGGCTGTCGGCGATCATGAGGCTCGTCGTAGTAGTAGTCGAGAACATCGTCGTCCTCATACTCTTGCTCAAGCCACCATGTCGAAGGTTGGGGAAGTTCTGAGCGAGGACGCCAGACGACTTCAGTGCGTCGATGGGATCGAGAGGACGAGGGTCTTCTGGTCGAGTTGCGTTTTTGTCCTGGGCGCAGGATCCGGCGACGGACGTCCGGGGGGGCCAGCCAGATTGCCATGGCGTCGAGGAAGCTTGGGGGGCGGCGGGAACGGGAGGACGTTTTGTGAGGCATGGCTCTCTCTGCCTCGGGGGGGTTGTCGGTTGTTGGTGTATGTGGTTTAGGGAAATCAAGGACCAGTTGGTTTTGTTTAACCGTTGGGTCGATGATGGGTGTAAAGTCGACGGAAGAAGTCGCAAACAAATGGGTGAGTTCGATTTATATTCGAGAAGAAAGGAGGAGTGTTCACGTTGATGTTCTCTAGAGGGTTACCAACCATTGTTGCGAGGATGGATTGATCACTGGAACAAAGGGGGAACAAGGGGGACAGGAACATCCAAGAATGCGGTTTGAGGGCATCCCGATTGTTCTTCTCTTTGGGGCTTCCAGGCAGAAGAGCTGTTGTGACATGTGTCCTGCCATTCACTCGAAGTGTACTCGAGCGAGGCAACTCTAAGGTCGAGACTCAATAAGACTCGTGGAATGCACTGTGTTTTCCGCCACTCATCGTAGGACACTCAAGCCGGGTTGATAAGACAATGCCCATTGTCTGCGGTGACTGCTGTCAAAAAGCCCAAGTCCTTTGTCTGTCTTGGCATTGACATTGACAACTTCACGCAAGGCGCTCGAGTTTGAGCATTGCTTTCCTCCATAACATAACACACACGCACAATCACTATGCCTCAAGCTTTGGTCAGCTTTCTTTCAGATTCTAGTTTACAAACGAACCGATACCTTGCAGGCTCCAAAGCCACTCTTCACTCTCATGGATTTTGAAGCCAAGGTACTATATAACTTGATATAAACTCTTGGACGATATGTGTATTGTCGTGTATTCAACTAGAGACTATTGTTAGTTAGTCGGAGTGATGAGGTTTGCAGTCTAAAGCCAGTCCGAGTCTGGGTGGATTGGACGTCTGCCGACTTCCACTAGAGAGAATGCGGTCTATGCAAGCCTCTCAGTTTCATAGTTCTTGAGTGAGTGCTTGGCGTCAAGTCTAAACTTCAAGTTGAGAGTACACAAGTCTCGACTCATACAAACCCTTCCTTACATCACTATCACTTATGCTTCTCACTCAGTCAAAGACGGATGTCACGTATAAACTCAAGAGTCTTACTGCACAATATGCAGGTCCCAGACATACATCCCTCTCCTAGACGCTTGTCGCTGCATACGCCATGCCATGCAAGCCAACATGCGCCCAAGAGTCCTGTCTCAGACAAGCTTCATTCCTTCAAACCCGCCCCTTGCATTCCTCCCGAACAGTCATATAAAGCCACGTCAGGGTGCACACTCTCAAAAGTCATTCAAAATCATCCCGTCCGGGCTTTTCTATTCCTTTCCCTATCCTTCCTCACTAATCTTACAGCGTCTGGCTCTTCAGCGTCGCTGCATCTTGTGCATCAACATCCAGCAAGCCAACCTCCCCTCAGTGCCCATCATCCGCAGATTTCACTCGCTCCCCGCTCCTTCTCATCCATCAATGACATCAAGGAAAACAAACAAGACGACAGGGTAAGATGCCACCAACTCCATTTTTTAATCCAGGACATAAGAAGGCTGCCCGACACATTCCATTTCCAGCACCTGCCATGACAAGATGACAAACAAATCCACAGATGCCCTCACCTGCCGTCTCGATGAAGGGGTATTATCATTATCTACTAAGGAAAAAAAGGAAATGCTCGCAAGGACAAGTCGAGTCGGTCCAAGACGGTCGGTTCGATTCAAGGAAAACGTGGTAGGGGTGCCCTTGCTCACAAGGGGAAAACAAAGGCTCGGCAATGTCCAAAAACACAAGAGAATGACGAGCTAAGCTCATGAAGTGACTCGTGGGTCACTGAAATATTGCTGCACCATACCCCAGTCGGCTTGTGCTCCGTTATGTTGTTGTTGTTGACCAGGCTGCTCCAGGACAGCTCCCGTGAGGCTCTCCCAGTCGTCAAATACCACAGGAGCTGGCGAGTACTCAAAGTCCATCATTGATTCACCAGGTTCATGAGTCTGTGCATGAGGTGGAGGAGGTGGCAGCTCGCGCTTTTCAAGCGGAGAGGGCGCAGGCGGAGGCATCAGAGGAGACGTCGATGGTCCCATAGGCGAGTGAGACGACTCGGGTGATGGTCTCGGCGCAGGCGAGAACGGCTGCGACGGTACCATTATTGTGTTGCGGAACGGCGCTCCATAGGGGGACTGCTGAGGGTCCGGCGAGGGCATCATCGACTGGTGGCCCTGTGTAGGCAGTGTCATGAATGACAAGCGGGGATCGTGAGGGAACGCCTGGGGCGCCAGGCTCGTATGCGAGTACTGGGGCGACGGAATAGGTGCCGAGGTGAGCACAATATCGGCAAGGTCGTACGCCACGCTAACAATCCATTGGGCCTCCCCTTCGTCGCCCGAGAAGAATTCGAGGAGATCCTGAAGCTGGCCCGGGTTCTCGTTCTCCAGGAAGCCCTGGGCGCGACCCGTCTTGCTCGGGTGCCAGCTGAACTGGGGTCTTCGGCCATTGTACTCGGGCTGCTTGCTCACAACAAGGGCGTCCCAAGCCTCGTGGATAAGAGGCTGATGGAGGAGGCCATACACGACGCGGGAGTGCATCCAGTCACCCTTGGTCATACCAGATTCAAAGTGGCGGGCAACGTGCTCGACATGGCGTTCACGAGCCGGGTGCAGAGCCGAGCAGAAACCGCAAGCCCAGTACTTGCGCTTTCGCAGGAACTTGACCACCTTTTCGGCGTGTGGGCACGTCTTGCAGCCGTGGCACTGCTTGTGGTGCTGGTTGAACGAGTTTGAACCCCAGAAGCTGCGGTTGCAGCCGGGCTCGGGGCAGGGATACTTGCGCCAGCGCTCGTGGAACTCGTCCTCGTGGCGCTTCCAGTCGTACTTGCGCTTGAAGCTCGTCTCACACGAAGTGCACCAGTAGATGTTGGTCTTGCCAGCAGTGCCAACTGGTGCACCCATAGGACCGAGTGGTCCGCTGATGGGGTTGGAAGGAGGAAGAGGGAGCGGCGCCTGAGATCGGGGACAGGTCGAAGCCGATGACTGCCACGAAACTGAAGACTGGCCCGAGTTGGTGGACCAGATGGAGGCATGGCCGGAGGATCCGGAGCTCGTGGAGGAGACAGAGATGCGAGGGCGATGGCTAAAGGGAGCCTGAGGGGGGAGGAAGATGGCTGCATCATTGTCTTGATTAGCGATTCCGTCAGCTAGGGTGTCAGAGCGTAGGGGCTGACGACGGCCGAGCCCAAAAGATGAGCATGACATACAGGAGACTTCCTCGGGAATGGGTTCGTGCTTGATCTCGGCTGACGGGGTCGTGGCAGTCGAGGAGCTGGTAGTGGACGTAGTCGTCACGGTCGGGACATTCGGGACAATAGGAGGCGGAGGAGGACATCGGAGCGGCGGTGGCGGAGCGAGAGCGGTAGGGTTTGGATTGGGGTTCGGGTTGGATTGTTGTTGTTGGTTAAAGGCGGGAGGTTGCTGCTGAGGTTGAGAGGGAATCGTGGGCATCGAAGGCATGGCGTTCAGGTTGAGGCCGAGCGTCTGTCCTTCATCGACCCATTGGTGTAGGAGATCCTTGGACAGCCCCGAGTCGATCAGGACCTGGAGGTTCTTCCTTGCCTCGGCGAGGACATCCTGAGGCGTAGCATCATGATGCTGCTGCGAGGGCGAAGGGCTGGGCTGCTGCGACGACATGATGTTTTGCTGCTGTTGATACTGCTGAAGCTCAAGTTGTTGTTGCTGCTGGGGACTGGCGCTCTGGCTATGGCTCTGGTTCTGACTCGGATCCATGAGCTCCGCTCACATGGAGAAGACGAAATCGACGGCTGGAGCGTAAATCGACAACGGGATAAGACGATTGATCGTGTATGCGAGATTTTTATTTCGGTTGTGGTTGGTGGCGTTGTTTCTTAAGGCGTGATATGGTCGTTGAAGCGAATGTGGTGGTGAACAGCAGCGAAAGTCGATGAGCGTCGGATAACACTACTACAGCAACAAGAGCGAGCGCGAATTGAATCCTTTTTCTTTGGTTTTCGGAAACGAGCGAAAAACGAGAGACAAGAGCGAGAGTGGTTTCAAAAGTCCGTAGACTCGTTGAGCGAGAGTGAGGAAGAAGAAAAAATAAAACAAGAAAAAAGAAAAAAGGACGTTGATAGCTTTGGCTTGGAGTTGAAGAGAGGGAAGGGAAAGAGAGGCGGAAAGCGAGAGTGAGATCGGGGATGGGGAGGGTAGTGTAGGAGTACAGTCGCAGAGGAGCTACGGGTGCTGGGCGCTGGGCTCTTGTGACGGGGTCCCTTCTTTCTGTGAGAGACGGGACAGTGGAAGTG
>JABFFE010001234.1:0-11465 GCA_013623625.1 Fusarium setosum
AATCTCTTGTTCCTATGCACCAGGGGCTTACATTCGGGGCGAAGGGTCTGTAGGTTCAATTGAAAAGTCGTTCGGTCCGATGCATGAAGAAGAACACGATACGCGACGAGTCATGTGACTAGTCATGTGACCACTCATGTGACCTTTCTCGAGTTGTCAGCGATCGCAGCTAGGTCGTTCTAGAGTTCGATCAGACTTACTGCAGCAACAGTAATTTCAACAGTAATTTCAACTAAAGATTCCCTCCATGAGGGACTTTTGGTTTGTCTTCCTAGGTCCTGAAGCGGGAATCTAGGCGCGGCCACACAAACTGGTCAAGGTTGAAGAATGAAATGGCCCAGTCAGCGACGACGGCAGCATTTTCCGTCATCAACCTCTTGAAGTCCGTATGTTCAAGCTCCGCTCTCAAGCGGACCCTCGCAGCCCCTAGATCCTCGCATTGGACAAACATATGGAAGACGGTTTGTTTGGGGTGTCCGCATGAACAGGCTGCGGACGACGCACGCTAAGCCATTGTCAGACATGACTCTTCCATTGATCAATGATGCTCCAACTATGGCAGAAACATACCTTTTTTTGCGATAGAAAATGGTTCAGGCCGATGAATTCGGTCCTGCACTGGAGCAGCATCGTGCTTTGAGCACGGGACAGGCCCTTGTAGTATCGGATGCTCTTGGGGCCCCAGTCCTCCACCAAGGCTCGAGGATAATGCGATTCGCTGTGCCTCGCCGCCCGATCACGGCGGTAATCATCCCAGATCTTAGCGCTCCATTTCTCGGCGTATTCCTTTGCCGACTTGTTAATGGCTTTCTTCCGCATCTTGGGATCCAGCCATTTGGCCGCCAGCTTCTCTGCATCGCCGTTGACGTTTCGCGCAAGCATCTGCCAGGACTTCAAGCACAGATTCCGCGCTTCCAGGTCGAGAAGCTCGTATGGAGGAGTCGAGGGAGCCAGCTTTTTGTCGGACACGGAAACATTGCCAACGTACGGAAGAACGCTCAAAACCTCGAGCGACTTAGCCCGCTGAGATAGCATGAGCCGGTAGAGGAAGACGCGGATGCTCTCAATGTTGAGTTCTTTCTCCAGGACCCGGGCAGAGCAATTGCTGAATGCACCAGAGACGTGCTTGAGGCATTTGTACTGCAAAGCCTCAAGGCGTTTCAGGTTCGCGCAGCTGAGTGACCAACTCAGCTTCTGGTTGGGGCTGAAGACAAACCATGCACCACAGGCGTAGGACATGGTGGGCCGGATCTTGGCCAAGTAGATCTGTCTCGCCGCCCTGAGGCTCAGCCCCCAGACGCTTCCGGATATGCGCCGCAGATATCTCAGCTGCTTTTCCACCTTTTCCTCGATCTCGGTGATGTGGGCGCCCCACTTCAGCTGGTGATCCACGTGCACCCCAAGAATCTTCATCTTGGTTTTGAGGCACTTTTGGGGGTTATCCAGGCCAGGGATCTTGGGAAGCAGCCGGCAGTCAGGCTCTTTGCTCCTGGGATGCTTGAAGTGCATGACGTTGTACTTGTGCGGCGAAAATGTGACACCGGCTGGCCCAGCCCAGTGCAAGATGCCCTCATGAGCCTGCTCCAGCCCTTCGCAGTTGTCTTGATAGTGGTACGAGACAGCCACCAGGTAGGTGTCATCGACATAGGCAAATGCGTACATGGTCACCCGGCCGATGATTTTGTTGATCTGTTCGAGGATGGGCGCCGCAAAAAAGAGGAAGAGGATGGGCGAAAGTGGTGAACCCTGGGGAATGCCGATGTTGACGAAGAACTGCTTGGTGGTGCTGCCGGGCATCTTTAGAACGGTGCTCCGGCAGGAGAGAAACGACCAGACGAAAATCACCATCCATCTGGGTATGCGCTTCTGGTCCAGGATTTCGAGGAGCTTGCGCCGGCCGATCTTGTCAAAGGCGCCTGAGATATCGAGGCCCATGACGGTCGCCTTGCGCGCCATCCCCCTCCTCGTCTTCCGCGACCAGGCTTGGTAGACGGGCCTGAGCAGGTCATGGACGGCGTGGGAGGTGGACTTGCCTGCGGCACCATACTGAGAATCGGGGAGGAGGTTGTGATCGATGGCCAGCTTCTTGAGGCGGTCCGCCATGATCTTCTCCAGCAGCTTCCCGAGAGACGGGAGCAGCGCAATGGGTCGCCAGCTCTTCGGGTCGCTGTAGGTATCCTTTCCGTCTTTGGGGAGAATGACTGTTACAGCGTGTTTGAAGATGCTGGGGTGATGGGAAAGCGTCAGACAGGCCTGGAAGAGCTGGGTGAGGACGGGGACGAGCTGGACGCGGGCCATCTTGAGGGCTTCGTTGGCGATGTCGTCATCGCCTGCAGCCTTCCCGGTCGGCAGGGCTCGGATGATTCGATCGACCTCGTCTTCCTGCAGGCCTTGGTCGGCCCAGTGCTCTGGTCGATCTGAGTCAAAGTCTGGGAGTGGGAGGTCGGGTGCGGCCTCGCCATCGCTGGTCTCGGGCCACATGCTGTTCCTCAAACAGCTCCCCTTGGCCTCCTCGGTCGCGTAGGTGACCCCGCCGGACACCAGAGCCGGGATCCGGGATTTGTCCTTGGGCTGGCACACCCGCTTGGCAAGCCTGGCCATCTGGTACACTCCCCGGGGGTTGTTGGCCTTGCGGGGGACAAAGCGTCGCCAGCTGTTGACCCTCTCCTTTCTGTCACCGCCAAGGACTTTGTTGCTCCACCGTCTCCAGAACCGAGCCCATCCTCGGCCCTTGCGGGGGTTGAGGATGGCTTTGGGCTGCTTTCCGGTTTGTGCGACTGACCGCACGGCGGCGCTCGGGGGCTGGGGTGGTCTTGGTCGACACGGAGCACGAACGGGCACGCATTCTTTCATGGCATGCAGAATAGCATCGCGGATCTCGGCGGCACGAGCGTCGGCCTGTTCACGCGTCGTCGGCTTCTGAGGCTTAAGTGCTGCCAGGGCGGCGGCGATGGCGGCGACGAAGCGGTCCTTGGCCGTCTTCTGTCAGAGGTAATGCTTGGTGTCGTCTCTCAAAAGCTCAATCTTGAGCAACGTTTGGACACCACGATGGTCCGATGGGTCCCAGGAGGGAATCTTTCGGGCGGAACAGTCCGAGACGCGCTGCACCATCTCCTCGCTGATGAAGGTGAGGTCAATGCAAGACGCTGTGCTGTCCACCGCCTTGCCGCGCGTGTAGGTGAGCGTGCCGGGCGGCGTGATGCATCGCATCCTGGCCGCAGCCATGCCATGATGGAGGTCGTTGGCCTTGGGACAGTTGTTTGAAGCCTTGAATAGTTGGCCGCTCCACTGCTGGTGGTGCAGATTGAAGTCGCCAACGACGATGTCGCGTCGAGATTCAGTCGTGTCCTCGATCAACTGGCTGATATTGACGTTCTTGCCGCGGTTATAGACGTTGTGGAGGGAAATCACTCCCGCGGCAGTGGTTAGATGAAGAGTGGCGCTCAGCCCGTCGTTGTCTTCGTCGTGGTAGACGACATTCCATCGCTCTTTTGAGAGCGACTTGTGGACAAAGAAGCACACCCCGGCCAGAGGGACGGGTCGAAACCCGGCCACGTTCTTCCGCTCATGAGGGTTGTCGGTCTCAAGCAGCGGCCTGTCGGCCCGGAAGTCCACTTCGTAAGAGCAGAGGCCTATCCATGGGAGTTCCGAAGGGGGATCTTGGACAGCGATGATGTCGGGAGCGTCACTCCTTGCGTTCGACATGTCTTCCAGGATCTGACGCGTTCTCTTCTGACATCCTTTGACGTTGGCTTGTAGAATGAGAAAGTTGGGGTCCCTGATGTGCTTGAGCTTGTACTTCTTCAACGTCCCCTGCTTCAACATTCGCGCGTGGCCCTTGAGTCTTGGCATCGCGATCGAGTCTTATGGCTAACTGCGAACCGTAGCAGGAAGCACCTCGCCCTTGAAGGAGAGGAAAAGCAAGTCAGGTGGAAGCGGCCCAGGCTACCGTCCGAAGCCAAGCAAACAGCGTGTTGGGACGATCGTCACAGGGCAATCGTTACCAAACAGTCACCATGCAGTGGTGACGAGCAAGAGGCGAGGGAAGAGGAGTCTTGCTTGTCACGAGCACAGGTTCTGATGGGAAGATGACGGGATAAAGGTATGATGGGAGAAATATGATGAGTAGGAAAGATGATGGGTTAGAAAGATGCCCAGACGGGGAAGGAGGATGGGATAAAAGGTGTAATGTGTGCTGTGGTTGCTCTCCTATATCCAAGGGTATGGCAAGAGCAAGACCAAGCAACAAACGGTGTGGAAAGGTAGTGGCGTGTTGTCTGCGAGAAGCGATGATGGGATAGATGGGCAAGGGCAAGGAAGAGCTGGTGATGTCGGTAGAATAGCGACTCGCCTGGCTTATATGATATGAGGCCTCACAGTCTGTCTGAAATGCCTTCTGCTCCGTCACGGGCAGCTTGCTTCCACAACAACAAGGAACACGGTGAGGCAACACAGTCCGCCTCGACCAAGGGCAGTTGTCACTTCTCACTTTGCAGTCCTCTCATTCCTCCGTCGATAAAATTCCTGCTCTGCTACGGCGTCAGGGTTCATCAACCAGAGTCCGACAAAATTTTTCGTTCCTATCATCCAAATACGTAAAGCAGTCAGCCACCGTAGTATCCCCCACCCCATCTGGCCAGCTTCAAGTGGTGTGCCGGGTTCCAGACCTCGGACATCGAGTGTGCCGAGCGCGATGGAATCGGTAGTTCGAGTCCTTGCTGGGGGCCTAATTTCCCCAGATGGCCCCTTGCGCAAATGCCGGGTCTCCCGCTCCCGCGCGGCCCCCGATCGCGGTGAGGAAACACATGGCTCCTAGCCAGTCATGGTTAATGTATTCATTTGCTAGACCTGCCCAGACCAATATTGGGCCCATCCCGTCGGTAGGGGTCTCTTGCCCATGTCGACCCTGATCTCCTCGTTAATCTCAGCCCCTGCTTCCAGCTAGGTGGATCGCAGTAAGCGCGCCAGCCCAGCCACCAATCGGAGAGCACAACCACATGCTTGGCGAGAGAGATCGCCAGGTCCCCCATGTCAGATACGGCTACAGTACCTCATGCTAAGTACATGTACATCAATGCACAGCCCAGCCATGCAGGCACTCGTCCGCGTCGTAGGGCAGGGTGTCACTACCATCGCAGGCGGGCGGACAAGTGAGCTCGCTCCGCTTCACCCCAACGTCCCTCGCCTCAAGTTCGGCCTCAATCTAGGATATCCCGGACGCCAGGTCCAGACTCCATCCCCGGTACCGCAGATCGAAGTGCACCAGCGACGTAAGCAGCTTGGTCGCTGTACAACCGATAATCCGCCATCCTCTAGGAATCTGACGAAAGGACATGAACTCGCGGACAAGATATGACAGAATTTTGTGGCGCTTTCTAACCTATGACAACCTCGGTGAACTC
Organism: Fusarium setosum; assembly: GCA_013623625.1. Lineage (NCBI taxonomy): Eukaryota > Fungi > Ascomycota > Sordariomycetes > Hypocreales > Nectriaceae > Fusarium > Fusarium setosum. The sequence continues at coordinate 5,403 of JABFFE010001234.1, forward strand.
GGCCTTTGCTGTGCCGATAGAATGTCCCTCGTCAGAGTTTGCTGGGAGACACCTCCTATTTTGCAGAGGTTCCCGACGCAAGAAAGTGAATGCATACAGATATCATCCAGATATATAGTTCCACTCTTGTGCCTATGCTTCTTCTCGCCAGTGCAATCATCTTTCACACTCATCACTTGCCAACTTCCTCTCAACGCCAATCATTCTAACACTAAACCACTCTTTGTATCCCAACTCGCAATGTCTACACCTCCACCCATCCTGGCTCCGGCCAACCCTGAGCCATGTGCTCATTGCAACGGCACGGGCCAGTCCCCAGCCCACGCTGGGGAGACCGCTCTTTACTCCCCCCTTCTCGGGCTGAGATTGGCGCAGGATGCCTTGGACAAGATCGCGAGGATCGACGAGTACGTCCGGGAACTGCATGAAAGAGTTCCGCTCGCCTCGACTGACCCCGAGATCGAGGAGATCTTGGACATCAGGTACATCCTCGACAAAAAAACCGATGAAGACAAGGTGGGCGAGCTGAAGGTTCATGGAATCTGCACCAAGCTCCGCGAGCTTGGCGGATGCTGGGAATCCATCTCCAGCGTGCGATACATAGCCCACACGTCGGGCGAAAACTCGGGCACACGCCGCTCTTGTCTGTTGCTGACAGTCCAAGGCTTCAAAGCCGAAGACGAGATTCGAAAAAAACAGACACTCATTGGCCAGACCCTCGGACTTTCGACTCAGTGCCGGGCGCTTCCACGGCGATGGATTGTTCACGTCCAGGGCTTTTCCAAACACGAGAACATGGGCGAGTTCAGCGACTTGACCGAGTTCCTCACCTACTACACCAGCTTGACCGAGATCAAAGCCAAGTTCACCTTTAGCAGGCTCCTCGTGGAGACAACGTCCCGAGACACTGCTATGGCACTCTGTCGAACAGACCTCAGCATAGGACAGCGGAGGTACAAGGTCGTGTATGCTTCCCCCAAGTCTACCTCTCAACACGGACTCGCTAACATCGAATACCCCAGACCGTTCGCCCCGCAGGGCACCCCGATGTTTTGCCATGCTTGCAACATGGCTGGGCATTTCAAGGAGGCATGTGGGCTTGGGAGAATCCAGTGTGGGAAATGCTCAGGGGAGCATTACTCCAGGGACTGTCCGCCGGGCACCCCGCTCAAGTGCTGCAACTGCCAGGGGGACCATGCAGCCTGGGATCATCAGTGCAAGGACCAGAGATCGCGACGTGAGCACGCCAAGGCCAGCGTCCATCGCAAAGCCGGGCCTTTCTGGAAGGATTGGCCGTATGTGAAGCAGTCAACCTCGACCTCGGCCTCAGCCTCGGCCTCGAAGAGACCTGCAGGCGAACAGACGGTCGGTGGCCCTGATCAAGCACCTCAGAAGCGGCGCAAAGGTGATTTGACTACGAAATCCCCTCCTCCCTCAGGCACTCCTTCCTCCTCCAGCATCACTCCCACAGTTCCCAACAAGCAGAAGGGCAGACCAAGTGGACTCCAACAGGCTGCTGAAGATCCCCGGCAAACCTCGATCCTCCAGTACCAGGCCCCGACGATAGATCTCACACGCATTGCAAGCCGACCGGCCGCTGATGAGTCGGCTTCTTCTGCGCCTGCCACGTCCGTGGACATGGAGATGACAGGTGTGGAAGATGCCACTTCGCAGCAGAACTCTGTGGCTCAGCCCAAGCAGCCCGATGCGAAGGCTGCTGCATCTTCCCAGCCCAGCCCAGCACCAGACAGCAGCCCCATGGATACGGGAATGACTGATGTGGGAAGTGAGACTGCCAGCTCGCAGGGGGGTGCAGGGATTCAAGCTCAGCCGCCAGAGTCACAGTCGGATGCACCCAAGCCCGGTAAAAAGAAGAAGAAGAACAAGAAGAACAAGAAGAAGAAGGCTGCTGCGGCTAAGGAGGCGTCGCAGGAGGGCGGAGAAGGCCATGATGCCACCGGCTCAAATGAGATGGCCGCAGCTCAAAACAAGGAGCAGTCAGCTGAGCCCAAGGGGCAGCCGACTGCGCTGGAGGAGAATGCTTCTGGGCCCAAGCAGAGTTCGCCTGAGCTCAAGGAGAATCCAAGTGAGCTCAAGGGGAATTCGGATGAGCCAATCGAGAAGAAGAAGAAGAAGAAGAAGAACTGGCGGACAAGGCGATGGAACAAGAAGAACAAGAACGGAGGAGAGGACCAAGTGGCTACCGCTCCGCAGGCTGATGCCGCGGCACAAGACAACTTGCCAAAGGAGCAGACTGCCGCCAATCCCGACTCCAGCAAGGAGCAGGAGCAGGGTGATCCAGCCCAGGAGTTGCAGCGGGACGCAGGAGAAGGCCAGACACTCACTCCCCAAGCCTCGCCACCCAGTAGTGAAGGAGGGGAACAGAAGGGGACAGGGAAGCTTCAGGACTCCATTTGGGCCACGGCACGGGAGCAGGACAGTGGCATGGAGGTTCGCGTTGTTCCCCCGGTTTATCACTTCCGCGGGGAGCCGGACTGCGAAGAGGAGGCCGGGGACTGGAGCTCCAACTGGGAGACGGACGACAATGGTATGGATTTGGATGACGGTGATTCCGACTATTACTCTTGAGTTGAGATGCTTTTCGCGACTTTGATTTCTGTAACACTAGATAATTTGCCTTAATTAATACAAGAGTTTGATTTTGTTTGCAACTTGGTTTTCAATCCATATCGACTAGTCACCTAGTTGTCTTGAATACTTTGCCCGCCGGATTGACTTGGATACGCTATGTATCAGCCTCACTTATGACACAATATGCCACAGGATGCCATAGTTCTGAGTGATATCTATCCCTCACGGTGTTCTGATATTCAGTTTCACTCACGGCTCCCATCAGATTATACCATGTCCAACAGGTCTATCACAGCCATTGCCTACTTGAAAGCCCCTTTCTCATTGAGATATCACCTTGAGCAGTAACGTCAACTTGTCCATCCATTTTCAATTGATCTCAATTCCTATAATTAGCTTATCATCTAGTAGTACCAACTATGTCCAATACCCTGGATACGAGCAAAGGCGCTCTAATTTCACCGCATCTAAAGCGCTCCCTCCCACTCAAAAGGTTATTAATACCCCTAAATCACACAGGGACATGCTAGTCAAAAAGGCAAGGAAAGCTCTCGGTCTAATTAGGTATTCTAGAATGACAGGCTAACCCTGACTAGTTTAAGATTAGGTAGTATAGGCTTAACTAGTACTAGAGATCTTAGCTTACTTAATAGTTAAACTTATTTATAGATTTATATCTTCTAGTAAGATAAAGAAGATATTTAGCATTTTATATCAGGGTCTAAACTTATCATAGTAATAATAATAATATTGGCTATAATTCCAACTAGAAATTCCCTATAAATAGATTTCAACTTTATCTTTCTAGGCCCTGGAGCTAGACTTTGGGCGTGATCAAGGTGGAAGAATAAAATGGCCCAGTCTTCCGTCATTTATTGGTATCATAACTCTGTAACCCTCAGAAGGATCGGAGGTAACACATTAGCAAAAGAACACAGTAGTTTCGTCATCTATCTAAGCTGCGGTCTGCTCTATCAAGGGAAGGTCCTCATCCCTCGGATCCTCTCATTCACAGCCATATGGAAGGAGGGTCGAAACCATGCGGGGAGCTCTATGCTGGTTAAAGAGAAATTCGAGCTTACATTGACTGCCAATTGAGAGGTGTGCCTTTCTAATTGGGTTGGTTACGTGACGTGACGAGGCATAAAAGACGGCTCGGACTCTTATCTTGGCATATATGTATGTGTTAAATCTTTCAATTTAGACATTGCTATTCGAGCCAGATCAGTTTCAGTAAGTGTTGTTTCTCCAACAAATTATCTAATAATGCTTTCCTATCTCAACATGCTCATTGTCCAAGTCCTTCTCGACCATCTTCTTTGGTCCACTCTGCACATGTGCCAAGATATCATCCGAAAACTTGATGCTGGCAAACTTCCGAGTAGGTGTTCCGTTGGCAAACAGGTAGTCGAGTTGTTCCAGAGAGAACCCTTTCATCTCGGGCACAAGGAAGTATACCCAAACAGCAGTAAAGAAAGAGAAGGATGACCAGATAAAACCCTTTTGTATTGTTAGCGTGCGTGATACATACACCGCAAGGACAAGTTGTCACTCACAATCTTTCCTCCCAGGTTACCATGGCCCTCATCTTGGATATAAGGAGCAACAGAAGTAATCAGGAGAGATACGCCAAAGCCAATGAACACGGCCACAGCGAGGACCCTCTCACGGTTACGTGTCGGAGAAGACTCGGCAGTGATGATCCACACCAGCGGTGATTCAATGCCAAACCCAACGTTCCAGAGGAAGATGAGAGCAATGGCCGCCTTGGAAGTTGTGTCCGTAGCGGGCTTCACAACAGTGGCCATGACAGCGATGGCCAATAATGTGAGGCCGCAAAAGGTGCAGGTGGTCATCATCATGGGGCGACGGCCAAATTTGTCCGGCAGGTAGTGGCCGGTGAGGATAGACGCCCAGTAAATGACATTGACGCCCATGATGACGGGGAAGACATTCTGAACGTCAGCCGCACGGAGAAACGAGACGATGTAGTTGCTCATGTAGCTGGAGCCTTGGGCCTGCTGGAGGCACTGGACGCCAATGGCAATGAGCACACGACGAAGGTCTGGGCCACGGAACAAATCGGCCCAGCCGTGGAACTGCGCGCTATTGTTTCGGTCTTCCTCGATCGCCAGCTCGATAGAGTTGACATACTCGTCAGCGTTGAAGTCATTGGTCGGTGTTCCAAAGAGGCGTGCGGATTCGATTTTGGCATCTTCTAGCCGTCTAGAAGTCCCCGGTCAACAAGCCGATTGATTAGTCGTGATTGAAAAAAAAACTCACCCTTTCCAGACGAGCCATCGTGGACTCTCAGGCAGCAACGGCGACGCCAGGATGATGACCAGAGGCGGGAATAATTGCAGACCGATCGGAACAAGATAACTAGCCGGGTCTTTCAGCCCAGATGTGGCGTATACGGTTCCAGCTGCGATAATCACGCCCACCATCAGTACATTCTGGTAAAGGCCAACGGCGGCGCCTCGGGCCTTGGAAGTGGACGTCTCGGACAAATAGATGGGCACGATGTTGGCGCAGAGCCCCATGGATATGGCCGCGATTGCTTTGCCAACCACGAACTGGTTGAAGCGCGGCTTCGCGCCGATCGAACTGGTCATCTCTATGATGACGCCGGTCAGAGAGATGATGCTGGTTATGATCATACTCATCTTGCGTCCTAGATTGTCATTGAGATAGACAGCAAACAAACACGCAACCACTAAGCGGGTATTAGCAGAGCTCATACAAAGTCGATGTTCAAAAGTCTCCAACTCACTGACTCCGGCCGATTGAACGGCACTCCCGGCAGCGCGTTGGCCAGTAGAAAGATCGCAAGTTTCAGCACCATTGACTACCTCGCAGGTGCCGTAGTCGCGGAGGAAGGTCTCTGCGCCCAGCAGCGTCGACCACCATCCATTGTCAATGCCCTGCAGGCAGGTGAAGCAGCTGGGTCAGTAAACCAAAGTCACAGCAGGGCAGCTAGATAGACTTACAAAAAGGAGAGCACCGACCGAGGCCAATAGCATACATCCCACGCCGGTCCTCGTGGTGCCTTGAAAAACGCCCCCGGCAGTCTTCATGAGGAATCTATTTGAGCTGACAAATTCGGTAGAAGGAGAAGACAGAGTAGTATGTTGATAGTAGGATCCCTTCACCGAGTTGCGACTGTCATGCCTATTAATACTTTTCTGGGGAAACACGCGAGCTGCATGTTTCTCGTGGGATTGAGTCAGGGGTTCGGCAGAGAGTTTTCCTGGGGTTAGTAGCGCGTCCCACTAGGGCTTCTTCTCCGGAGGTATCATGTCAGGTGGCTGATGAGGGTCTATGCGCACAACACTAGCTAGCATGGCCCCGCAAGCAGACCAATTAGCCTGAGAATAGAGGATCAGCAAGTCGATAGTTGAGAGGGGAAAGGTCAAGCATGGTTTTAGTAGAGCATCCCACCAGACTTCTTCTAATTGGTTGTCGTATTAG
>JABFFE010001236.1:0-19284 GCA_013623625.1 Fusarium setosum
GCCGGGAGTCTCGACGAGCGCGGTCGATGCAGCTTGTGGAGGAGGAGGGGGAGGAGAAGAAACATCGTCGCTCCTATAAGTCCCACCGAGGGCCTCGTCAGCTTTCAGAGTCTGGATAATGACGCGCAGGTCCTCATCCTGATCAACACCAGACGCGCGTTTGCGAAACGCGGAGGGTTGATACGCGATGAAGGACCATAGCGCCGAGAAGAGTGACTTACTCGGGTGTGATCTCTTCAGAGAGCTTCGTAGTAGTTCGTCGGCGGGCGACTCTCAGTCCCTTGTCGGCGTCATCGCGGTTCACCTCTCTCTTAATGGGTGAGCCGAGAGCCTTGGAGCGACTGTTGAAGTAGCCAGACAACTCGGGGTCGGCGAGGAAGCGCGACGAGTTCTCGGTGAGGAAGGTGTCGAGCGCAATGCCCAGGTCCTCCTTTCTCTTGTATGCTCCGAAGCTATATCAATTAAAGTCAGCGCGCGGGGGTATTCTCCGTCGCGTAGAGGGGTCGTGGTGGAAAGTGGGCGCGTCGCGAGGACGCTCAGACTGGGGGGGCAGAGGAAGCGCAAACAAAGAGCGAACAATGGCAAACAATGCGCCCATTGTCGTTGACAGTCTGCGCGCGCACCGTGTAGATAGATAATGACGGGAGGGACGACATACTCTTCAAGGCCGACCTGCTCGGCGAGGTTAATGAGCTCAGGCTTTTTCTTGTTCCTCAACCAGGAGTTGTAGTTGTGGTTGGACATTGTGACAGATTCTAAGCGGCGTCGCGAACACGGTGCTAATTTTAAGAATGCGAGCGGAGGGTGTCAATGGTCTTTTGTGTGTTTGGCGAGATGAGGTTGTTGTGCGCCGGTAATATTGATCAAAAAACGCGGGGAGAGGCGGGCGATGATGTTGGTGATGGTGACGATGATGGAGATCTCTCGGCTGTGGTGGTGGTTGCGGAGGGTGATAAGATGGATGGATGGCGCGCGAGCGAGGGAAGGGCCCGTGTTCTGCGTGTGGCGGGTCTGCGTTGTTTATGTTTTTTTCCTTGCAGAGCTGAGGTCCCCGCAATCACCCATTATTTAGGTAGCGGCGGGCGGAAGCTGGAGGATCGGCTCCAATGGATGCTCGCAAACTGGGGCCTGACCACTAAAAAGTAGGCGCTGATTCACTGAAGCTCATATGGTTGATGACCTCACGGCCTGCCCTAGTGGGCAGTACCTCTTTGAGCTCCTTCCACAGCTCCAGCTGCTGGTGGGGAGCTTTCCCGCCTGAGGACACATTTAAAAGACGCCATCATTAACTCGCAATGAGGCAAAACCACCCCGTTCCGGAATTCACCACAGCGAAGTAGAAACATTCCTCCTTCTAATTGTTTGCTCCAACACCTGTACATCGGCAAGGAAACGCGTTGGCGCGTAATGATTCCTGACCGCGACCTGCTGCACTCCTCCGGCAGTTGACCAAGCTAAGCGCCCACACGACAATCGGCTCAATTGGATCCAATCAAGTGCGACACTGGACTAGCTCTGGGTTGACGAGATGTAGCCAGGTGCAAACTTGCCAATCATGAGCTCCGTTGCGTGTTGGTTAGCCAACAGGCGTCTCCAGACATCAATTGTTGTTATTGTCTATTGGATCATGTACAAGAAACTGTCCATCTCGAGCTCCCATCGCTATATCCAACTCACAAATCTCTCCTGTCCCCTCTTCACCAGTCTGACAGGCACATGGTCGTCGTTCATCTTCAGTGTCAGAACCGAAGTCGCCCCCAGCAACTTGTTGCGGCTCGCAGCCTGGGCCTTAGCATAAACCTCTGCCCGTGCCGTGCGGTCCATCGACTCAACTTCCTCGTCGCTCGCCCATTCATCCACCGCTAGCTCCAGGCTGTAGTCTCGGAATAGCACCGCAAGTGCGGCAATGATCTCTACTTGAGCAATCCGGCGACCCAGGCATGACCTTGGGCCGTCGCTGAAGGGGATGTATGCTCCTCTCTCCGGCCTAAACAGCTGTGCGCTCGTGTCCGGGCCTGCATATCCGCCAAACTCTTCGGCATCAGCGGCAGAGTCTTCGGTTTCTGCTTCTTTCGTCGCTAGACCCTCGCTATTCCTATACCATCGTTCGGGGACCCAGTCATTGATGTCGTCCTCGCCCTCGTGCAGTTTGCTTGGTCGCTCAGGCCAATATCGCGGGTTTCGCTGAACCGATACTACAACCAGCGAGATAATTGTGCTCCTCGGGATAGCATGCCTCTTTCCATCAATTGTGATCACCTGATCCTGATTTGGTGTCACTTTCTTAGGTATCTCCACCACCGCCGGCATCATGCGCAGAGTCTCGTTCATACACGCGCCCAGCATGCTGGCCATCATTGGGTTGACCAGCCCTTCGTAGTCCCATGAACTCGGGTCTCTGCTTCCCATGATTTCGTCGATATCGCTCTGCAACCTTCTTTGAGATGCCGGGTTGTTTGCCAGCTCGAGCAGTATGAAGTGCATAGCGTTAGCCGTTGTCTCGTGTCCAGCCACAAGCATGATGAAAGCATTTCCCTGGATCTCGTCTCGGGATAGTGAACCCTTCTTAGGAACGAGCTCCTCTTTTCCTTGGCCTGTGCCTGTTCCGTAGCTTGATCTCACTAGTTGTCCCATCAAGTCCATGCCCTCGACACGTTCACCTCGTCGGGCTTCCTCAATCTTTTCGTCCATTAATTCTTGCATATACTTGCACCAGTCCTCGTGGGAGTCGGCTGCAAGCTGTGCCTTCTTAAATGGCATCAATCCTACAAATTTGGTCAGTATGCGTCAAGCTCGGCGCATCGACGGGGGACAACTCACTCAACAGCCAGCGTGGCACGAGTAACAGCATGAGGATGTATTCCAGCAGGATAGCAACGGTGTTCACAAAGCTCAGCTTGTGACCAGCAGCCGGTTCAAGTGATCCATACTTGGCCAACTTTGGGTCAGCCCCTGGAGGCAAAGTCTCGCCAGGCCACAGCAACTGGAGACCGAATCCGACATAGGCAATGATGTTGAGTGCCAGCCTCATCGTGTCCTGGTCCAGGGAGTGAATAGTCCCGCTGTCTTTCTCCCTGGAGCCCATCCACATCTTCACCATGCCTTGGGCTTGGTGGATGGCTTCCTTGAACACAAGGGCAGCATTCTTTTCGTTGAATGAAGCTGACGTGACTTTTCGGTGCATACGCCAGACGGCACCCTCGGAAGCCAGGACATTATCCCCAAACTGCCGCAGGATCTCATAAGTCTCGACGTACTTGGGGAAATGCTCTCGGCGAGAAGTTATCTGGCGGATGGCTTCGGCATTACAGACCATCATGAAGAGCATCTTGGGAGAGGCGATGATGAAGACATCCCCGTAGCGTGCGAATGCCTCATGACGTGTGCGGTATGTAAACCCAGGCGTCAAAACTCTTATCGTCGTTGTTCGTCAGTGATCTCTAGGTCTGGTTGGATGAGGAGAGACATACTCTAGCCATCTTTCCCACCATGGCCGGGGAAACAATTTGATGATGGGTATCCATAGCTTATGGGTCAACTGCCACGGCAGGAAGATTGGCGAGCAGGCTAGCAGGGTGTGAGTTATGAGAGGGTCTAAGAAGGGAAATCCGGCATACGAGCGATGATATAGGGCAAGCCACTACGCTTTGCTTCTGCGATATTGCGCCGCAGATTTGTTATATATGAGTATATGGCGTAGGCAAGGGCGACGCCGCTGAGGAGCCAGACCGATTGCATTTTGCCAATGCCCTCAGATGATTGCTGACCTGGGTAGTTCCTGTGAGGTTAGAGGGTGGCCTGCCACCAAGGATGCGAGTCGAGTTTAGATGATATGATGGGAGGATAGAGACGCGGGCTTTGCACAGTCAATGATGGAGAATTGTGAGTAAATAAAACAATGGGATTGATCAAGATGCCCTCGAGGCTGTCAGAAAAGGGCGTCTGAGGCTTTGTCAAATTTCTGATGCAACCCCTTGTTTCCGCCCCCGACGCTGCGTTCCAGACCCCCAGCTGGGGCGCGGCAGAGAACCAACAAGCCGCCTTCTTAGCTCCATCGTAGCGCCCTTGGGTATATCATCATGACAAGGACACATTGGGCTTGAAATGTGGATATGACTTGTGAGGGGTGGTGGAAGCAATGGCCCCTTTTGCTCAGCTTGTTGGTGGCCACGGTGACTTGGTAGTAAACTCGTCCTGATCATCCAAGCTGTACCAAGGTAGGTCGGGTATTTGACCTCCAATCGCGCCTGAGGAATAAGACCAATAGATAGAGGACGGCTATATCCTTAGAAGGGGGACTATGTAAGAAATGCCTGGCCTTTTCCTAGCCTACATAAGCTGAAAGGGTTTCCTTGTCTCGTCTCCTGGGATCTGACTAGCAAATACCCAGGCAGTGGGCACCACTAGAGTGTCAGGGTTCCATAGCGTCCTCCTCTACCCTATAATTCGAGTGTTGGGGATGACTTCATGACACCTCTGTTTGGTGTGGTGACAGGTCCCTCTCGTCATTGCTTGTCTAGCAGCAGTAGGGGCCTTGGTCTTTTGTCCTGCCTTCAATTGGATTGCTGACAGCTGTGTCTGGGGTTTCACGGCATCAGACCCCCATTCCACACGCGGCGTGCACTTAACCACTGCTTCATCCCTACATACAACGAGTTCGAGGTCCCATGACTTGAACCATCGACATAGATCTACATCGTGGGACTCAATTATTCCCTCACGCTGTCTCGAGTCCTTTCTGCTGACAACGACCCAGAAGTAAGTAGAGGGTAGCGCGGACACGTGTATAGATCCTTGGCTTCGACGACTTCGTGTTGGATCAGCTGATAAGAGACGGAATTTCAACATGCCCTCCACTCCGTAGCTAGATCTAATAGCATGTGAATTGACCTCTAGATGCCTCGAATAGAATACAATAGATAACCCACAGGGCACGATGTAGAAAACTGATGCAGTCAAGTGATCCAGGCATATGAGGAATTGGCTGCCTCCTTTAGCGGAGAGTTCCATTGAATTATTGATTGCCCGCGTACTGGGCTTGTTTGGGTCAGCCAACCTCCGCAGGCAATTTAATTTCCCTTGACCTGGAGACTCGAGGAACTGACAGCAGCACTCGGTTGGATGCACGTAATCCTTTACGAGTCTGACAGACGCGTAGAAAAAAAACACTCGACGATAAGGCCACAATGGCTCTTGCGTGCGCCGCTTATAGGAGGGAGAAAAGCCATGGTAGTGGACGCTGTAGATCTCCATTTCTCTTCTGAAACGTCTCTGTGATGAAATCTGGAGTCGGGCGGGAGGCGTTATGGGCGTCTGGCGGTCCCGTTTCAGCGATGCTTGGCGCTTGGACGACCCACCCGATCCCAGGTAGGTAGGGAGGATTTGGAGGGTCCCCAAGGTTCCCAGGGAGGATTTCCAGGGAGCCACACCCCCCTGCAATGTGTCTGCAGCAGGGTGCCATCACCTCGGTGGGCTCACAGTCCAGCTCCATGATCCTTCCCAAATCCGCGAGTGACCGATAGTGGGAGCCCCGTCTGATCGTCCATGACCGCGACCAACTTGACAAGGGTTCCTCCAAAATTTCGGGAACGCGAGCATACGGGAGTTCTTGATTCTCTTTAGAGTTCCTCAACAGGTCTCGTGACGGGAGACTTGGCTGCAGAAATCGCCTCTATCGACGAGAACTGGTGCCGGGCATCCCGTCCCTCTCATCCACCGTATCATCGACCGCTTCTCATAGAGTTCGTCACCACTCCTCGCACCGCAACGAACGTGCGCAAGCTGCAACGCTTCAAGCCCCTTTTATCAACCGCCCGCCTTTTCCCACAAGGATCTTGATTTGGCTTCAACTCTATTGGATTCGCTTGACTTTAGCAGCATGTTCTATTCGACTGCGCTGACTGAGAAAATACCATTGTCCCGCCGCTCCTCGCCCGCCGTCCTCACCATCTAGGTCTCGCACATTTAGAACCCTTCGACTCGAGTGCGACGAACCGTCATGACACAACATAAACGAGACGAGTCCGTCTCGCCCATGGACGTCAGTCCTCGCTCCGTTTCGCCCTCCAACACCGACTCCCACCTCGCTCCCCCGCCTACCTCGAAGCCATCCTCCAATACTCTTGAACCTCCCACAGACCTGAAGGTCTCGCGGCCCCAAGATATACAAGCTTCAACCACAGACTCAAAAGACCCCTCGAATGGAGTGCCGCCGGCTCAGGACTCGGCGCCCTCGTCGGCGAAACCAAAGTCTACCCCCGCCTCGACCAAATCACTCAAGGAACATGGAATCAATGACCGAGACTTTGGCCTTGCAGCTGATGGGGAGGGTCAAGACAGCCAGGCGGCTTCCAGACGCAGCGTGCAGTTTGCCCGACATGAGGGCCTGGAATCGCCCCCGACACACACGCGCAACAACTCATGGGAGGAGCCCGAGACCCCTGGCAAATCTCGTGGCGTCTCCTTAATGTCCAAACTCAAGGCCCTTACCAGCACAGGTGGTCTACAGACACCGAAGTCACCAACCATGGCTGCTGGATCTTCTGAGCAAGGAATGCAATCCATGACCAACTCCCCGACCGGTACACGGCCACCTCGTGGCATTCCAGGTACATTGACGGAGGAGGACACCGACGCCGATGCTGACGCCGAGGAAACGGCTGACGAGGGCACCCCTGATAACAGCAAGGGAAAGAAGAAGAAGAGAAGGATGCGTCGTGCGAAATGGACGAACGGCTCAACACCAGGCACCCCAAAGAGATTTGCACACGACACAGATCCTCTGGACAATTTCGATCGCATGGTTAGGCGCCGTGCGAGCATGCCCGATGCATCTGCTGGTGACTTTGGGGTATCTGAAGGCGAAGGACGAGACCGCCTGGGGAGAATATATCGCAGGGGAAACTCATGGATGACTCCTGCTATGCGACCCCCCGGCGAGGAGGCCGACGAGGTAGAGAGCCCCGGAGCTGTAGGGCGACGAATGGGGCACATCCGCCGAATTACTGTCTTCGGCGGTGGAGGCGTGTCGGATGGTGATGCTATCACACCTCGACGACCTTTCTTTACGTCCGAACGGGCTTCCACTTTCGGTGCCCAGAAATGGAAGCAAGTGAAGAACACTCTCAAGCTTCTTCGACAGAAGAAGGAGGATCGCTTCGACTACTTCAAGTCGGCTGAGTTGATGGCTGAACTACGAGCTGGCGCTCCTGCTGTTCTCATGCTCGCCAGCATGATCCAAAGAGACGAGCACGGGAACAAGAGGATACCTGTTCTCCTGGAGCAGCTGAAGCTTCGTATTACGGACAGCGCCCCTATGGAGGATGACGACAAGGACCGACACTGGGTGTTCACGATAGAGTTGGAATACGGAAGTGGACCGAGCAGAATGAGCTGGACCGTTACCCGGACCCTTAGAGACATCTACAACCTCCATCTGCGGTACAAGTTCGCAATCAACAATGACAAGTACATGCCAGGACGTCTGGACTTGGGTGGCCGTCCGAAGCAGCCCAAGTTCCCCTACTCGGCCTTCCCCTATCTCCGCGGCGCCCGTAAGAAGGGCGACGAGAGCGATGACGAGGACCAAGGCAGCGGTCGTGGCGAGGAGACTACCGCCGAAGGGACAGCTAATGAAGCTGCTGGAGATGGCATCTTCAGCGACCACGACGGCTCGGGCGCCCCGAGGAAAAAGTCTCGCAACCTCTTGGGCATGGGGCCGAGACGGAGGTCGACAGGCATTACTGATCCTGGTGACATGTCCAACCCTGAGGGCCCAGGAATGCCCGCCATGGACGTGGCGACACGAAGACAGCGCTATGTTGAAAAGCAACGACGTATCCTGGAGAAGTATCTTTCAGAGATGATTAGATGGCTCATGTTCAGAGCTGATAGCAACCGTCTCTGCCGTTTCCTCGAGCTCTCAGCGCTCGGTGTTCGCCTCGCAGCCGAGGGCAGCTATCATGGAAAGGAGTGTTATCTTCATATCCAGTCTTCCAAGGGTCTCGACTTCCGTCGTGTCCTCACCCCGGCCAAGGTGATAGCTCGTCACAGCCGGAAATGGTTCCTTGTTCGACAGAGCTATATCGTGTGTGTCGAGTCACCTGAGAACATGAACATCTATGATGTTTACCTCGTCGACTCAAAGTTCAGCATCGCCTCGAAGCGCAGCAACTTGAAGGCTATCGGCTCGAGCGAGAAGAAGGCTGAGATCGATCTGACCGTGGAAGCGCCCCCTGAGAAGCATCATACCCTAACCCTTCGCACATCTGAGCGCAAGGTGCGCCTCTTTTCGCGCAACCAGTCTGTCATGAAGCAATTCGAGGACTCGATCAACGAGATGCTGAAGCAGACTCCTTGGTACCAGGAAAAGCGGTTCGGCAGTTTCTCCCCAGTGCGTACGAACGTGTTTGCTCAGTGGCTTGTCGATGGCCGTGACTACATGTGGAATGTCTCTCGAGCTATCAACATGGCTCGCGATGTTATTTACATCCATGACTGGTGGCTGAGCCCTGAGCTCTACATGCGAAGACCGGCGGCCATTAGTCAAAAGTGGCGATTGGATAGACTCTTGCAGAAGAAGGCCAGAGAAGGTGTCAAGGTCTTTGTCATTGTCTATCGAAATGTCGAAGCGGCCATTCCCATTGACTCGGAGTACACCAAGTTCTCATTGCTCAACCTCCACCCCAACATCTTCGTTCAGAGATCGCCCAACCAGTTCAAGAAGAACCAGTTTTTCTTTGCACATCACGAAAAGATCTGCGTTGTAGACCACGACGTTGCTTTTGTGGGAGGAATTGACCTCTGCTTTGGACGTTGGGACTGTCCTCAACACCCGATTGCCGATGATAAACCAACTGGCTTTGAGCTTACCGAGATCCCCAAGGATGCTGAGCACTGCCAGCTCTTCCCAGGCAAGGACTACTCGAACCCACGAGTGCAAGACTTCTTCAGGCTCAATGAGCCGTACGAGGAAATGTATGACCGAAGCAAGGTGCCCAGAATGCCATGGCATGATGTTGCTATGCAGGTCGTCGGCCAGCCCGCGCGAGATCTGACACGCCATTTCGTTCAGCGTTGGAACTACCTACGCCGTGGGCGCAAGCCCACTCGTCCATTGCCCTTCTTGCTACCTCCACCTGATGCGAATGTGGATGAGCTGGAGGCTCTTGGACTTACCGGCACTTGCGAAGTTCAGATCCTTCGATCAGCCACCACTTGGTCTCTGGGCATCGAAGATACCGAGCACAGCATCCAAACTGCCTACATCAAGATGATTGAGGAGTCGGAGCATTTCGTGTATATGGAAAACCAGTTTTTCATCACGAGCACGGAGGTGTACAACACCAGAATTATCAACCGCATTGGAGACGCTCTCGTTGAGCGCATCATTCGCGCCCACGAAAACGATGAAGACTGGCGATGCGCTATTGTCATTCCTCTGATGCCTGGTTTCCAGAACACGGTCGACGAGCAGGAAGGCACAAGTGTCCGTCTGATCCTGAAGTGCCAGTACAACAGTATCTGCCGAGGAGAACAGTCCATATTTGGTAGACTCCGAGCCGCTGACATTGAGCCCGAGGATTACATCGGCTTCTACTCCCTCCGACAATGGGGTGTCCTGAGCAACGATGTCCTTGTGACTGAGCAGCTCTACATCCATGCCAAGACCATCATTGTCGATGACCGCGTCGCCCTTATCGGATCTGCCAACATCAACGAACGATCCATGCTTGGTAGTCGTGATTCTGAGAGCGCTGCTATTGTTCGGGACACGGACATGATCATGTCGACTATGGCGGGAAAGCCGTACCAGGTCGGCCGCTTTGCTCACACGCTTCGGTTGCGCCTGATGCGAGAGCACCTTGGCTTGGACGTTGACGAGATCCTGGAGCAAGAGCGGCAAGCAGAGCTCGACCGCCAGGAGTTTGAGAAAGAGATGGAAGAGATTTATAGTGAGGATGTTGCCTCTCCTACTTCCGCCAGACCCGACTCTCCATCGGGGTCCAAGTCTAAGCGCCCGGAGCCCTTGCGAATTCCCAGCTTCAACCATGATCTTGATGTTTCTACTGCTCGCGAAATTGACGGCACCAGCAGTGAAAATCAAGAATCGACTCCCGATATTGCTCAGGCGGAGGGCAAGAGAAAACATGACCTGGACGTGACTGGCTACGGCCCTGATAGGTGGAAGAGCGCCGAGAAGACTGGTCTTGATGCAGGCCGTGACTCTGTCATTGTCAATGGCCGGGAAGTCCTCGTCAATAATATTAGCAATGAGGGTAAGGGGACGCTAGAATCCCCCAGGGAAGCACAGCCGCACCCTCCTATGCCGGACAACAGGTACCTTGAACCCGGCCATCCTAACAACGACGGCCTCCCGCCTGTGCCCGCCTTGAATCGACGAACTACCGATCAGCTGGGCTTGCCTCGACCAGCACAACTGCCGTCATTGCCAGTAGGCGATGACACTGACATTGGCGGACCTCCACTTCACATCGACCCTGAGTCTGGGAAGCCGGTGAATGGCATCTTCCACCCCATGGCAGCGGATATTCAGCTTGCCCACATCGACAAGGACTGCATGAAGGATCCCGTCAACCCTAATTTCATTGATGAGATCTGGAACCGTGCTGCTCAGAACAACACCAAGCTTTACCGCCGCGTCTTCCGTTGCATGCCGGACTCTGAGGTGAGCACCTGGGCCGAATATCAAGACTACAACAAGTACGCCAAGCGATTCCGTGCAAGCATGGACAGAGGCTGGTCAAGGGGAGGAGATTCCGAGTTCCCTCCCACTTCTCGGCATCGCGGCTCGACCTCTGGTGGTGCAGGTGTTAGTGCGCCAGGACCAGATGTGCTGGCGAAGGCTGTCGAGACGGAGGCCGAGAAGGTCGCAGGGAAATTGACTGAGAAGCTGCCCTTTTCTGGCCACCATGACGAGGATAGGATCAAGATTGTCATTCCCGACGAGGGAAGCCGTTCTGTGGATATGGATGAAAAGAAAGCCCTGCATGATGCTGAAGGCTCCTCTCGACCAACCACTGCTTTGGACAGCGAGGCTGCCGTGGATACGCAGCGTACTATAGAGGCACCATCTCCTGTTTATTCAGTGGGAGATACTCCATTCCCTGCTTTTGAGAACAACAACGGAAAGTTTTTGGAGCCGCAGACGAGCACCAAGAACAGGGAACGTCGAACAACCTTCTCGACTCTGGAGAAACCATCCTCGCGAGAGACTAACGCCCCCCCGCCTGGACAATTTGGCTCGGTGAAGCGAAGGCGCCGCGCAACAACTAAGAACAGCCGACGTGGATTCACAATTGATGATATGCCAACGCGATCTCAAGCCGAGGACCTGTTGAATATGATCCAAGGGAACATTGTGCAATTCCCTTACGACTGGCTTCTTACTGAGGAGCAGAATGGAAACTGGGGCTACCAAGTGGACGGTGTTGCCCCCTTGGCTATCTAGTAAGTCACTTGCTTGTTGGACATGAATGATGATGCTAACAGTTCCCAGCAATTAATCCTACCTTGTTTCAAGTGATGTATTTGAACATGAGTTTGCACAAAAGCATCGCAAGGAGTTGACTAGGTGTTTTGCATTTCAGGGTTAGGGAAGCATTCGTTGGGCACGTTGATTTTGCAACGCGCACAGGGGTTTCTTTTGTGTCTTTGATCCCATATATACATCTTTTTCACTCTAGGAGCTGCAGGTATTCCTATATTACAAGTATAATACAACTAGTTTGACACTTCAGACCTTCTCACTCACCCAAATCGCACCACGGCAGCCTGCTCGGATGACACCAGTAAGCAGCCAGTGCGGCTCCGCCTTTCGCGCATCATGCTCGACGGCATGGTCCAGATGCTCCAGCTCCTCGTCCCTGATCCGTCGAAGGGTCTTGACAAGGTCCGACAGATCCTCGCCGACTTCATAGCCTTCGGCCTCCCACTGGGTTATCATCTCCAGCAAGGTCCGGATCTGCTCGTTATAATGGCCACCAATCTCCGTCTCAACCGCCTCTGTGCAGGCCATGGCAGCTTCGTAGCCCATCATGGCAGTTGACCAGCCCAGGCCGGTGGCCATGACAGACCATAGGGGGTAGAGGGCGGTAGGTCGAATGCGGTGCTTGTGGATGAGGCTGTTGAAGGTGTTGAAATGGCCTTCTTCCTGATCGTACATGTGCGCCATCAGCTTACGGAGATGTGGCTTTGATCGGAGGATGATGGGGGACTGAGCGGCGTAGATGAGGACTGCAGCGAGCTCGCCGGCCTGGTTGACGCGAAGCTGGAGTATGTCAGTAGCGCGCTGGGGGCAATTGAGTCTTGGAAACACACGGCCGAGTCAAGGAAGTCGCGCTGCTCCTTGGTAAGCGGCTTGCGCTTCTTGGGAGCTTCAGCCGACCCGGTCGAAACAGAGGCTTGGGCGTTTGATGTCGTTGCAATTGAGCGAATGCATGGCCGATACAGCGAGGCAACTGGCCGCGCCCCAAAGGCACACAGCGGCCGTACAAGAGCTCGAGCCGACGCCATAATTACTACAGAGACTTTGGTGGTGACACGACCACGATTGCGTCGTCAATTGCAATCGGCAACTAACGGGTCATGGGAATCTCGAAATCGAACGATGACGGCGCCGATTGAGCTCCGGGGGTTTGCTCGGTGAGTCCACCGATTGGCGGCTGCTCACCGAGAACGGACTAAAGCTTCCCCGGTGCACGGACCAGCTACACACGTGCGACAAGATGACATAGCCTTGGCCAATGAGGTGCATTGCAGCAAACGGCGAATTCAGGACAGGCTGCGAAAGAGAGCAACTCTGCTCTTTCACCTTTGACACAAACATATTCTTTCCATCCAAAAACGCCTCATTCATCCCCGCAAGCCTCCCGCGCACGCTTCCGCATCACCTTTGGTCCTTTTCCATCTCAAAATCCCCCGAAATTTCATTGCGAAACGCGTATGAGCGCGCCGTTATAGCGGCAATAGCCATACGATTGTCGCCCCCTGAAAGCCTCGCGCGTGAGGTTATCACCAGTTGAGGGAAGGCAAGCACCATGGCTGATATCGACGACGAGCTCCTCGCCCTTGCGGGCGGGGATTCCGACGATGAGGGCTCCGGCAATGAGAGCAGGGAGATGTCGGCATCGCCGCCGGCGGCCAAGAAGAGTGGTTCTAAGAAAGGGTCGGGAAAGAAGTCGCGACGAGGGGGCGATGATGATTCCGAGGAGGAAGGTGAAGCGTAAGTTGTTTTTCTATTCATCTTGCGACATCCGATTCTCGGACTGGGTGTTGGGTGAACCGTTTGATTCACTTTTCGTTCGCCTTTGCCACAATTGAATCACCAAACGCTGACGTTTGTTGGTGAAATAGGTCCTCCGCGCCTGGAACACCAAACTCCCTCGAATCTGCGCCCATGGACGAGTCCGACTCGGATGCCGAACCATCACGAAGCAGAGCTGCTGCCGGGGACGACGATGACGACAAGTACCCTGTTGATGGTATGTACGTGAGCCAAGCAGAGAAAGCCGAAATCATGGCCATGCGAGAAGTCGAACGAGAGCAGATTATTGCCGATCGTATGACGGAGATCGAGCGCCAGCGCCAGAACCGCCTGCTCCGTCAGATGGTTAGTAATGTCGAGAACGAGGAACGCAAGCAGGTCAAAAAGAAGCGTAGCGCCGACACTGCTGAGTTGGAGGATGGTGAGCGAAAGGCATCGCGGCCACGCACAGGCGGCAAGGGAGCAGCGGCGATGGATACCTTGCGCCGAGCGAGGGAGGAAAAGGCACGTCGGCGAGAAGATCACGAGAGACGGAAGGACGCTTACTCGCCGCGTGGCCGCGACTCTGGAGCCGATGATAGTGACGACGGTTTTGCTCGTGGACGCTCTGCAACGCCTGAGGCCGATGAACCTCGCGACCAGCCTCCTGCGGAGCTACATGACTATGATCGAGTACGGGTGGGACGAAACGAGTTTGCTCAGGTCTGCTTCACTCCTGGATTCGAGCAAGCCATCACTGGATGCTACATTCGTATTGCCCTCGGGCCGCACCCTGAGAATGGGATTGAGCAGTATCGTATGGCGGCGATTAAAGGTAGGCACAGCGAAGTGAAAAGAGTTGGGGCAAGACTGACGCCTTTTGCAGGTTTCACCACCGGCCGGGCATACGCTCTCAATGGACCCAACGGCACGTTTGTGACAGACCAGTACGTCAAGGCGGCACATGGGAAGGCGATCAAGGAGTTCCCCTTCATCGCCACCTCGGGTGGAAAATTTACGGATGTAGGTTGGGCAGGATCCGGTTAGTGAGCATGGATACTAACTCGACGACAGAGCGAGCTCAACCGTTACAAGGTTACATGCCACAACGAGGGCGTAACCCTTCCCACCAGAGCTCATCTTGTGGAAAAGGTCAATGACATCAACCGGTTGCTCAACCACTCGTGGACCAGCGAGGAGATCAAGGCCCGTCTTAAGAGAATAAAGGACTTGAAACGACGATTTGACCCAACTGAGCGAGAACGGGTGGCCCGACTGCTCGAAGAGGCGAGAGAGCGTGGTGATGACCAGAAGGTTGAAGACTTGCAAGAGGAGCTCGACAAGCTCGGTACGCAGCGCCTGGCCTTTAGAACGAGCCTGGGGCCGTCGAAGAGCTCTGAAGCACCCAAGGGTCAGACGGAGCAGGACCGATTGGCTGAACGCAACCGAGAGAACCGACGGCTTAACGCGGAGGCGGTGCGAAAGGCACAACTGAAGGAGAAGGCGAAGTCGCGCGAGATCGAGATGGCCCTTAAGCGTGGCGAGGCGTATCAAGGCGACATGTCACGACGACTGAGGACAAAGGCCAAGTTTGTGTATGATGTGAACGAGAAGGCGGAAAAGAAGACTGCAGCGAACGGAAGCGGCGCCAGCACGCCTGGAACTAGCACCCCGAAGCCGGCGGGCAAGTCTCAGCTGTCGTCGCACTTGGCGAGACTGCAAGAGGAGAAGTATCAGGGGAACAAGGGCATCCCGACTATCCACAAGCCGTTGATGGATGACGATGTGATTGGGTCACTAGACCTTGACATTGACGTTGAGATTTGAGGAGACTGCAATATCATGAGAAGCGAGTATTATTTCATGTTGCTATGGGTTGCGTGTTACGGTTAGAATCAAAAGGACAGGGAGGGCGTGGGGGTTGCATTTGTATCTCGACAACGTTTACTTGCTAGCATGGAAGGGAGAGAGATCGAGGCAAGGTCTATTGATAGAGCTTGATGAAAAAGAATTATTAATGGTATCGATACATTCCAAGACATAGTCTAGGGCATCAAGAGTCATCATCGGGTTCATCAGCCCTTGTCTCTATGGTTACAACCTTGCCCTTGAACATTGTGAGATATAACGTCTTCTTGTCAAACTCGCCACGTCCAATCGCAATACCCACGGCAGGCCCATCAACTAGCTCGTCATCTTGAATGGTCAAGACCTTGTTGTTCTCTCCCGTCTCGACATCCACGAAAAAGATGTCGGTCGTCCCCTCTGCAGCAGCAACGACATACATATTTCCATCATGGTCAAAGGTGAAAGCGGTCGGCGCTCTCTCGTTAGTCCACGCCGTGAGGACTTCGGGCGTGTGGGAACCCTGGATGGAGCGACCGTCGGGCGTGGCCTTGACGCGATAGACAGCACTGTACAGGGAATTCGTAAAGTACAAGTGCCCGTCATATATCCGTATGTGGTTGATGCCGCCTTCTGTCTGCGTCGTAAAGTTAAAGTCCCTCTCCTGCTTCGGGGCCATCTCCTGCGCCGCAAAGACCCGAGGGTCATACACGCCCGTGTCGAGATCCAACCGACCAACACACCCGTTCAGTCCATCTGCGACAAGTACAGCGTTGGATCTCTCGGGGATGACAGCGGCGGCGACGAGCCGCGAGGTTTCGGGGGTCATGTCGCTGACTTTGTGGACCTTTACGATGGGCTTGTTGCTGAAACCCGATCTTCTGAACGTGACGACCCACGCGCTGTACCTTTTCGGGCTGGCGGTGATGTCTCCCTTGGACGTCGTCTCGACCTCGGCCCTGTTCCTGACGACAACCACGTACCTCTCGTCCTCGAGGTGTTTGGTCTTGCGGTCCGAGGACGGCAGCGTCTCGGAGAAGGCGTGGATGCGCCGGGCGCCGGGGATGTGGGCGTGGTTGTTGATGTAGTCGGCCGTGATCTGGCTCTTGGTGGTGGTGCGGGAGCGGGAGCGCCCGGCGACGGAGGAAGGGTCTGTGACGGTCCAGATGGACGTGTTGGGGTGGGCCTCGGCGACGAGGAGGTCGCCGTTGGGGCGGACGGAGATGGTCTTGAGGGCGGTTCCCCTGGGGAAGTTGATGACTTGTCTGGAAAGGAGGGTTTGGGATGATGCTAGGTTGGGGAGCATGGCCCCTAGGAGGAGGAGGAGTTTGGGGAGCATGATGGACTTATAACTTCCTGATGGATGATTATAGCAGTAGTGGTGTAGGTGGTTAAAACCATGTCATTTGAAGCCTTTGCTGTGGAAATATGCGACGTGTCTACATCTATGAAAATGCTCATGGTTTGCCCCTTTAGACAAGCTGTGCAGATACAGGGGCAGCAGAGTTGAACCTAGTTCTAGACCAGAGCATGAGTGGATAAGTCTGGAAATCGAATTAGATGACTATTATCTGAGTTGTGATTTATATAATCTCTCTCTTTGAGCAACTGCTGTCCAAATATCAAAACTGATCTATACACCATTTAGTGGCATCCATATCCTACCGTCTATCCAAGCTCTTTCGGTCCTCAAGATAGTCAAACTTGCCCTGCACCCTCCTAACAGCGTAAAAGGCCATGACCAGCATCTGGAAAAACACCACCACACACGCCGTCTTGACCTCCTCCCTCACCTTCTGAGCCAGCCCCATCTTGGGCCTCACCACTCTCCCATCCATCTCATCCTCGAACCTCTCGCACACCTCCAGATACAGCCGGGGGTCGTCCGTGATGACACCGTCGATGAGCGCGGGTGCCCCCGTGTTCTTGGCGGGGCGTCGCGGGTGACCCAGGTTCTGGCGGATGCACCACTCCATCCACTGGGGCTCGTTGACGGTCCAGGTCAGGAGGAGCTTGTCGGTGCGCTGCAGCTCACGGAGGAAGAGACGGCCGGGGGGACCAACGAGGCTCTTCTGGTTGAGGTTGAAGCCGAGGTTGGGGATGCGGAGGAAGTGGTGCGAGTAGAGCAGCGAGGCGCTGATGTGGGCTAGGGGGTATGTTGGGAGGAGATGGCGGGCGGCTTTGAGGAAGGACGCCTTTGGGTTGGATGTTAATGAGGGTGGGTGACAAGTATTGGGGGGGCGTGTAAGACAAACGACTCACGTTCCAACATCCTAGGACGATGCGTTGATCCCATGGTATCGGCCCCTGAACTTTGTCCAAGGTCCGTGAGATGGCACTCATCAGATCGTCGGGGTCATCGTCAAGCTAATGTGCCGGCATTAGTTTCCGTCTTCTTACACGTGCTTGAGGCTTGAACTAATATTATACCTTGATATCCAAAACGACCCATATCTTGTCGAACCGCGGCTGGACCAACCACGCGAGAAAGTCCTCCAACCGCGGCATGGCCTCGTGAGGCTCCTTGATGGTGCGCAACGTGCTGAGGTACTCCCACGAGCAGTCGGCGATGCGAGCATCGACGCCAAAGCATCGCTTTAGCGTAGCGTCCTAGGTGTTTTCACATGGTTGCACATGTCAGTCCGTTGTCAAAATAAGGTACAAGTAAAACAAGAAAAAAATTTCTTTATTTTTGGGATATTACATCATGTGAGTTGGACAGACAAAAACTTACATGTGATAGCACCGCAACACCGTCGGCCGAGAGATGGACATCAGTCTCGATGGCATGAGACCCGGCTCCGACTGCTCCCCGGAAGGCGGCCATGGTGTTTTCAGGATAGTAGGCCTTGGCACCGCGGTGGGCGATGGCCTGCGGGAGACGGCGCGAGGGATCCCGCGGGGAGGGACGGGCAACGGCCCAGGGTGCTTTTTGTGTAACTAACCGTCAGTTTTTCAACTTTGCAGCTGGGAAATGTCTTGGGGGCGTATACCTCGTGGAACATCCCCCTTTGGAGCATCCTTGTCGATTAGGGACTGTCTCTCGTCGCTCATGGCTACTGCTCGACTCTGCTTCAACGAGTGTTGGTTGAGAAAGGATCGATGACCTGCAGCTTGGCGCGTCGTCGTAGCCGTCGTCTTGAATGGTCGGATATATCGGACGTGGATGAACCGGCGGTCAGGACGGAGACCATGTGACAGTGTTAACAATACAGTCGCTCGCTCATCAGCAGCAGCTCTACAAAAGGACGAAAAACACGAGCAGGGTAAACATGAAAAAGGAGTTGTGAGAAGCCTGGCCTTCATCCCAAGGCTTCCTGGGGCGAGTTCATCATCATGGTCCACGGCTCCATGATGAATCCTTGCTGCAGATGACGGAGTTAGCGGGTTAACCCCAGCCAGAAAGCGACCCCGGAATTAGAACGTGGGCCTTTGCACCGCCACAGATCTATCACCAGCCTCAACTTTGCACCAGCCACATCTCCGAGTTTGCTCTCTCAAACTTGTCACTATCCGATTTAAACTCCCGTCCGCCAAGCTCAGCCCAGAAAAAAACGTGGGATGGGCTAGCTAATGTGAGGGGAAGGGGAAGGGGGGATAACGCGGCCTGTCGATCAGTCAACTAGTCAAGCTACTGTAGTTATATTACACCTTTACATCGGTGAACCTCCGAGCCGTGAAAGACCTCGGCTCTCTGAGTTAGAGCATTGCCGACTCGGATATTTACACAAACTGTAAAAGAATGAAGCCCTTTTAGTAGATCATGGGCCGCTGTCTCAAGCACGAGGCTCCAGTCCTCGGGCGTTTCAGCAGAGGCCAATGAAGAATCCTTCTCCACGGTCTGGACCGTAAACAGCAACACCACACTTGACTGATAAGCAACCATCCCTGACCTGACAGACCCGGCATCTTGTTCCGGGGCACACTCTTATCTCACTCACTCTGAAAATATTTCCTTGATCCCTGACTCTTTTCAAAACTCCGTACCTCAAGCCGAAGTGCGACAACTCAACGTGCTCACGCGACCCCCAACCAACCCGCATGCACATCATCCAATCCCCTGCTGAACCCGGGGGTAGCCTTTTTCTTTTCTTTTCTTTTTTTTCAATCCTTCTGCGCCGGGAAGCATTGATTCCCTTTGTCAGCTTGTAACCTGCACTCCCCTTCCCCGGAAC
>JABFFE010001237.1:0-19804 GCA_013623625.1 Fusarium setosum
CAAAAAGAAAGCTCTGGGGAATGGGCTGCGCCGGGGGGTTTTGTCATACAACAGAAACAGAGAGAACAGGGCGTGTTTCAAAATTCACCGGTTCAAGAGCAAGAAGGATTGATTATCCAGGGGTGATGATGTCTTTGTCTTGATTTGACCCGACTGATGAATGTATTACAACAAAATTCCTTCGGCCGCCTTTTTCTTACATGGAGTGCTAACATCGCTGACCTATCCTATCTATTTCATGACAAAAACCTCCCTTCATCTTTCATTGTAATTCGTCTCTCTTCACTTGCTCCCATGCATGCCCTCGTCATTCCTTATTCGTCACACCTTGTTCATCTAGAAGGGGCTTTGCATCAGACAGTCTATCCCTCGACCCCTTGACGCCCTCGGCCTGGAAGCCATCGTCGTCCTTGTCCGGCACCGGCGGTCTTGGTAACGATTTAGAGATTCCCGTGCCCGGCCGGCCGGGCGAATCGCTCACCCCGGAGAGGATGCTCTCGCTGAAGCTCGCGCCCGTGCCCGGTCGTACGGCCTGGTCATCCGTGCTGCCTCCGCGCGAGACCGGGGCGCTTATCATCTGGTAGTCCCTCTCGATGGGGCTGCCTGATCGAGACAGGTCGCTATAGGGCCTCTCGGACTTGGGTGTTGACTTGCGACCCCAGCCGCCGCCCCAGCCGCTGGTGCGTCGCTTCTCGCCCGCCCAGGCGGCCCAGCTGCCTATGTAGGCCCCTGCTCGTGCACCAGCTGACTGGACCGTCTGCTGAGCTTTTGAGAGGTCGTAGCCGGCGGCAGGGGCAGCAGCCGGCTTCTCTGCAGGCGGAGAATTTGCGCGGGCCTCCTCTGCACGGCGCCGCTGAGCCTCACGCAGAGCCTCCATGTCGGCGTACAGCTTGTTGAGGACGAATGACGCCTTCTCACGACCTGCGGCAAAGTTGCGGCCGAGCACCTCTCGGCCCTGGGCGAACCGCTCATCGAGGTGGAGCTCCTTTACCTGCTCTGCGATGCGGCGCTGGACATCCTCGATGTTGAGACCACCGGCGCAAGGGTGCCGGGGGTCTACGATATCAAAGAGGTGAGAGTCTGTGTTTGCGTTCCACATGCGATAGTTCTCTGTACGTTTCCAAGCCTCGACCCAGTCGTAGCCAAAGTCAATAATGGGATCGCCCTCGACTTCAGGGAGGATGGCCTTGGGGTTGTGGGGGTTTGAGGTGAGGTAGTTGTGATATTTGACCGAGGAGATGAGGGCGAGGATGTACTCTTCAAACTGGAGTCTGATGAACTCCTCACTTCCGACGTATTTCATCGTCTTAGGCCTACTCGGGTTGGCCTCATCCCAAGTCTCATTGATCTCGTGTGTCAGGTAGTCTATCCACCTCCGATCAGCAGCTGTGAGGGTCAGAGCAGCCCTAAGGGACTGTGAGTTGATGGTGACAGAGTCTTCGTCTAGGTTGATCAAGATGTCGCTATAGCGATCCTTTTGCTGGAGGAGGAGCGAATTGGTGCTTCCCACAATGTACGACTTTGTGCCAAAGTCGGCCAGAATATCGAGTTGCTGTAAAGGCGTGTAAGGGCCAAATAAGCTTCCCTGCATCACAATGTTAGGCGCAATGCGTTTATAAGCCATGATTATCATCGAGTACGAACCTTGCCAAAGATTTGAAGAGGCAGACCCATATAGCAGAGGAGGGAATTGCGATCACTAGTCCGCAAGCTGGTAGGCTTTGAGAGACTCTCCTCGTAGCTATTTAGTTCTGGATCTGCGCTGTCCTGTAGGTTGCGGAGGAGGCCGGGTATCAAGGACAAAAGAGAAAATTGCATCATGCACAACCGATCACACCTCGAGCCAAAGAAGAGCATCTAGACAAAGTTAGTGATTGGTCATGTTATTCGAGCAGCATCTACGGCAACTCCGTACCTTTGGCTGGAGGAGATAGCACTTCAACAGAACTAATGTTTGCCATTTGAACTCGTGGATCAGCTCCCGGAGACTCATACCGAGGTACTGGTCCCGGTCCACCTGGTCGTTGAGCAAACCTCTGACCTTCTCATCTGCCAGGCTCTCCTGAAACCGGCGAAGGATCTCGACGTCGGTGAACTCGCGCTGGGCAAACCATGCCTGCGTCACGATGCTCAGGCGCTCACGAAGCATGCCAAAGAACTGGGGGCTGTCGGCGATGACAACGACAGCCTTTTGCACGGTAGAGCGAGTAACATCGGCAGGTCGGTTAATAAGCTGGGACGAGTCCAGTTGCCGGGTGCACGAGATTCCGAATAGCGATGTGGCGGGCTTCGACTCGGTGTCTGGCCTAAGCAGGGTAAAGTATGAAAAGTCCTCCTCGGATCTACACGACGTTTCAGCACCACGGGATGGCAATTCGTCCTCCCTAGGGGGCCGACGACAAGACAGCAAACTCACGCGTGCGCGCCATCGCTCAAAGCCATGAATGGCAGCAGAGACCAGCCGTAATCTATCGCAGGGTCACTCCCCTCTTCGGCTCCAAACCACGTTTCCACCTCCGGGCCCCTCGCATGATGGAATCCGACGACGGTGACAAGCGGGATGAAATCGGACTTGGCCGGCGACGCAGGCGACGAGGGAATGATGGGCGACAAGACGGGCTTGAGGTCCTCGTTGGAGTCAGGGGCGGCGAGGCCGGTGGGACTGGGAGACTCGTCGGAGCTCATGGTAGCTCTCTGGGCGCGGGAGGACACCTCTCGATGGACGCAAATGCTAGATTCCAGCCTTGATCGCCGCTACAAGCCGGCCATGTATCTATCTATATGCGCCTAGCAGACGTGCCGCTGCGGCTCTCTAGTCTTGGGCGAGGACGTGATGGACGATTGAGGGGGTCGCCGAGGCTCGTTGACGTGATAAAGGGGGCTGCCCGAATCGAGGACGGAGGATGACGAGAGCTGGATTGGACGTCAAGGCGCCCGAGTCATGGATACCCCTTGAGGTGTATATGGGTTTCAATCTAGCCCCGTGTCGTTGCAGCGATTAATTGATTGTGAAGCCGTCGATATGTTGGATGGGGCGGTCAAGTAGGCAGGTCGCAAGCCTCGTTGAAACAAGAGAGTGAAGCCAGCGGATGATCTGCGACAGGGTCTGGTTGCACAAATAACGTGTGCGGCTCTGGTACGCGAGAGATGGATTCTTGTCTTCTATAACGGGGCGGTGGTAGATGCGTGCGTCCGGGCGCTGGGGGTTGAGGAATGGCAGCAAAATGGATGGATGGGTGGATGAATGGTTGCAGAGGAATGAAGAAGACGGGAGCCAAAAAAACGGAGGATGAGACAAAAGTCTGGATGGTTGACGTCGGTCCGTTAATGGATCCTGTCCCCAAGGCAAGTTAAGCTAAGGTATGATGGAGTGGGTGGAGGCCGGAGGGAGAGGGGGACTCGGGAGGGGCCTGGCCACCTAGGCCTAGTGCCTTACGTAGGTGGGTGGGCATTGGTGAAATTGCTCATAAATTGGAAGCCAAGGTCCCTGGGACCCAAAATCAATGCGAATTAGCCTTTGACGGAGCAGCCCGAGTGTCCATGGCAATATTCATCTACCATGTTAAAGCCAGTTTAACTTTATAATATGCTGCTGAAGCATTGGATAAGCAGCCTGTTGACCTACCCAGATGAACGATAGACACTTATGTAGAGGCCAGGTACTCCGTAAAGAGAGAGATACTTATCTTGCACCGACACCGCCAATCGTACTTTGGAACCTCTCTCACATGCCCATTGCGTGGACCAACAATCTCACTCGCAAATGTACAGACAGACAAACCTGCAGAAAACAGCTAGTCAAGCTGCTGTGTTCATATTGGTTCATGGGCCTCGACTCAGCATGGTAGGTTGCATCGCATAGCTTCGCACCGCACCTCATCGCATGTAAGCCGACGTGTCTTGCATGGCATGGGCAGCGCCCCAAGCCGCTTGATATTGACATGTCCATCTCTGCTGCGGTAGACTGCCGAGCCATTTCAATGGTCTGCTCCGATTCCACTATCCTCTCAGAAGCTGGCAGGGTCGGGGGGAAGCTCTCTGGAATCTGTCTCCTGTATTTGGTGGGGAAAACGCATCCTCTTCTGTTCTGAGGTCGTCTTGTGGCCTGGAAACGCCATGGTCTATGTAACAGTATAGAGATGGCAAAGCTTGGCTGAGAACGCTTCCTGCAAGCAACCACCACACATACGGCACTCGTATGAAGGGAAGCTCTTGCTTTCCCGCCCCGAAGTTGAACTCACCTGGAAACAACATAGCCTCGTCCACAACCAGCATCGACCAGTCACCTTGCTCTCGCTACCCTGTGCTCAAGGCAGTCAAGAGATTGGTTACACACTCCAGACAAACAACTCAGCCTCAGTCGATCAATAAGCGCGCCCTTAGGCAAGGGCGGAAAGCTTATTCTTGTAGAGTGAAAACAAGTCGTCGATCGATCCAAACTGGTCCAGATCAGTCAAACTCTCGATTTGATCACGCGAAAGCGGTGCCCATTCCGTCCATCTTTTTGCCTCATCATCACATCAAGTCCTCAAGTCTCATCACCGCAAGTGGCGGTTCTAGGCGCAATGAAGCTCCTCCGTCGACTGGCGAGCAAACCTGCTAGCAATCGCGATAGTTTGGCGTTGGGTTGTCACCTCGTGGTCTCGGCCCGCCTTGGTCCCGTCGCTTGCCAACACCAGGGGCGCATCCAGAACCAACCTTAAAATAGTCCCGGCGGAACCACCAAGTCACGGCTCACGCATCGATGAAGACCGTATCTCGCTTGGCGTGCCTCAATAGTCTGAGTCGCAGATCCCTTCTCTCTGAGAACCATCAAGTAAGGACGGAATGGGTCGAAGGTAGTGACCATGCTTGCCTCGCCGCCATATCCGGATCAACCACGGGCTCGACGAGTGTCGCTGACAGGGCAAGGCAAGGCAAGGCAAGGCAAGGCATAGGATTGCCGTTTCCCTATACTGGGCGGCGCAGGTAAAAAGGGTCCATGTAGCAATCATTGTTCATGCTTGTAACTGAGGGATTGTTGTCGGCGCCCGGTGCTGGTGGCAACACAACGGTCATCCTGTTCCTGACGCGAGTGTCACGCCGAAATGGCTGCTTGTTTGGCGCTAAGGGCGCCGACAAAGACGCGACGCAGAGACAAGGAATGCAATGAGCGGACGATGGGCCAGAATCCAGGTGAGGCTTGGCAACACTCCGTGGCCTGTGTGAGACATTGGCCGAGACTGAGAACCCATCCCAAACCACAGGGCCAGCTCGTCGAGGCCGCTGAAGCGCTATACTCCGGGGAGTCAGTCTTCAGAGTTTTAAACGACGAACTTGAGGCTCGAGGTATTCGAATAGCCCTAAGTCCAAGCCGTGGCAACCCTGAGAGTTCTGGAGGCTACACAGACCTGATCTATGGCCAGCAACGCAATCAGAATGTTGGGACCCGGACAAGTCCCGCTCCGAGCTTCGCTCCCAGTTACTGGTTGTGATGCGTGCTTTGAAGTCCACTGGATAGCACTTTGCTGCATGACAAGGACAATATCGAAGCTAGTATCGTGGCTGTGAGACAGAGCACCAAGGGGAGCGGGAACCAAAGCTACCTTGCATCGGATCCATTCAACCGGTTTGCTCGTTTAAAATAGATCCCAGATTTGCCACCCCGAGCTTCCGTTCCTGTTTATTCCCGTGTTCGGTTTATCTCTGGGTGTCAAAGCTGTAGTTGCTGGATGCGACAGTGATTTCTGTTCTTGGTCCATGAGCGCCCACAACCAGGAACTCAACTCGCGGACGCTAAACTGAACTCGGGGAGATTGAACTCAGCTCAAGTAAAGCGTAGGGAAGTCTTGTAATTGGCTCCTGAGAAAAAGAAACAACGAAACCTCGGGGTCCCGAATCGAGATCAAAGAAGCAACTTTTGCAACAGGAAAAACTGAGCTGTATCTTTTCCTGCAGGTGACAGTCGAGCAAGAGACGCGTGTGGCTGCAGGTAGATGTGGGGTTGGCATGTCGGTCATTGTCGCGCTTTGGGTATAGCTTTGATGTAGAGCCGGACGATACTGTCCCCGTTGGCTCTCTTCTGGAACAATTCCATCCCAAAGACCAGCCGGCCATGGGCACGTAACGAGATGGCCTTGTCTTGTTGGTGGTGTCAGCAGAGTGTCCCAAGATAATGCTCATATCAAACAAATACCGACAAGGGGTAGAAAAGGAGAGAAGGGCAGAGGGGGTTGAACTAGGATAGAGTCCCCTTTGGGAAGCATGTAATGTGCTCTGTAAGTAGCTGGCAGGGAGTTGGAGCCTTCGAGTTGACACAAAATCCTATTTTACATTTGGAGGTCCAAGGCGGTTGACGCTGGTTTGCTGCATCCTCCCGGGCTTCCCGCTTGCTCGTCGAAAGCAAGTGTAAAGGACAGAGATGGAAGTCAGAACGGCGTCATACAAAGAAAGTGGTCGATTCGAAGACTTCACTTCCCTTGTCCGTTGACGCATGGTTCCGCCGGGGTCAAGGTACCTGCCAAAGGAAAACAGACCAAGGGATATTAGATGGCATCCACAGATTGTCCAACAACCCTGGGCTTGTAGGCCACTCGCTGAGCTTAAAAAAGAAAAGAAAGGAGCAAGGCTCCTATTTCACGATGAGAGAAAGTTAGATACCTTGCTGCCGCATTTCCATCCGTCTCGTTTCTTTGTAAACTGCGTAGCTGTATTTGCTTTTGTGGCACAAATAGTAGAGATGGTGCGGCGTCGACATATGTGTAACCCTGGTTGAAATCAATCTCGCACTAACAACTCGATCCAATCACTGGGGATGGCTCCAAGAACGGGGTAGACATATGGACCCCTGATTTGCTGACGCTCGAATTGCCGCCATCAAAAGAAGGATGCCATGTTGCAATAGTTGTCCCATGGATAATCCGAGCTCAAGCTCCAGGATGTGGCACTTTTGGTGCAAGCCAGCCTGAACATCGGCGACGATGGCATCCTTGTTAGATTGCCCCTGTTGTTGACAAGACCGGGGCAGGAATGAGGGCAAGGCCAAGCGGTACTCTTTGTTCCGTCAAGGCGGTCGTTCTGGAGGAGGAAATCAGCTGCATGTAGAAGATATCACAGTACCAGGGACAGCCATTGTGCCCTGGTGGATGAAGTGACAACCCCGGAACCTGCCTCAGCTCTCACACCGAGGAATTGGGCTCTTGAAACGCATTTTGAAGTCGAGGCATAGAACCGCTAGCCTGCGTCATCCAATTAAAGGCGGCACCCTGCCCCTTTCGCCAAGCCCAATGTGCAACGGTCCACCGTCATGTCGAGCTTTGCAAAATGGAAGCCTAGTTGATCGGTGAGGGAGATGGTAAGGATTCGAGGAACTGGCCGGGCTTTTCTGCAGGCAAAATCAAATGTAGCATAGTAGGACAAGCGGAAGCGGTAAATCAAGAGCAACAAGGGATGGCCAGCCAAGAGGACGGCTGGGAGCTTCACCCCACCTCTGTCTCCAGGATCCCCAGCCCCTGGTCAGTCAACCATTGCTCTGAGGGTTTGCGACTGGACTGCTCTGGGAGCCTCTGGCCGAGTGAAGAGAATTCGCCATCTTCGCTTCGACTCTGCTCACTGTCTCGCTATTCCTAGAGCCTGTCAGATGCCTCTGGAAACAGAGACGGGTGCCTGTGTGGCTGTTGGCCGATTACTATCGGCTCTGCAAGGAATGCGGATAAATCGCCTCGACCTTTGGTTAGCCTGATCGAGGTTCTCGCTTGGGGCAGCGCCCTCAGCGACGAGCCTTGGGTCCCAGATGAACGAGTCGTTAAAGCAGCAGTATGGGGAATGGTACTTACCGGGGGGCGTCGTGACGAAGAAAACTGAGGGGCTGAGAGGGCTGCCATGTGCGGGCGGCGCACTCTCCACCGGACCCGTCATTCCATCTCGAGCTCCAGCGCGCTCCAGATTCATCAAGCCCGTGTGTGTGTCAACCGTCCAACAACTGGCATTTGGACGCAACTGGCGAGATATTCACTCCCCCACGACTCGCCTTCATGGAGACATGCCCACCACTTCGGTGCCGCTTTCTTCGCTTGCTTCTTTGAGGCAAGACACTGGACAAGGCTGCTCTCCTGTCAAGAACAAATTGGAGCAGCCCAACAGCCCCTTTGCCAAGGCGCGGGTGGGTGGTTGAGACATCGGTCGACAGGAGAAGTGTTTTTGACGGGTCGATCAATGCGCGCGAGGCTACGAGGCGTTTTTAGTTCTCAAGGAACACTGGATGGCAGGGGACTGTCTCGATTTGGGAAGCCAACGAGTGAGTGATAGATAAACAGACTGGTGCCAGGCGCAGGATAGCTTTGCTCGTCGGAGGACAGTTGGCTCGGCTCCGTCAGGAACTGGTCTCGAGAGTGTTTGCGAATTGTGAAGAAACAGAGGTTCCAGCGCAAGGGTCCAGACTCTTTTTCTCCCAGGCGCATTTTGGCGACATCGAGATAAACCCGAGTGGTCAGAGTTGGCACCATCTTCTCTATTAGCCATCCCCAGGTGCAAAAAGCAACATGGTCTGACCTTGTCTGGTTTCCTTGTTGGGCCTGATAGAGTCGTACCAGGTTGATGCGCTAGCAGTTGATGAGATCCCATCCTTTAAATGAAATCTATTAGTAGTACTCCGTGTTTCCATGTGAATCGAAATCCGCATGGATGGCACCGTTGTGTAAAGGGAGGTTGTTCTGGAATCGGAATCATAGACCATTACCGGAGGGACGGGTCGATACATACATCATGGCTTCATCGTAGATGATGCATTCGACAACCCTCCCACGATGCAGGAGGTCTTCCAGCCTAAGGTACGGGTACATAGGCCCAAACCGGCTCCTGGCTGCCGGCCAGCCCAACCGGTACGATTCCGTCGATTGTCCATTCCTGGAGGATCAACTGATATTCTAAACCGGGCCGGACCAGTTCACGGCCGTCTTTGACGGCGGCAGAGCCCATTAAAATCGGTGCCTGCTCTGTAACGTATGCGCCGGGTCTGGAGTGGTCGAGTCTGCTTCCTGAGATGCCCTGGGTTCTCAGTTCTTGGGGTGGGGAGGTAGGTACCTACTATGGTATGGAGTGTGAAGGATCCAATGTATTGAATTTCCTTCTGGCGTAGGGCCGCGCTGAGGTTCATCCCTGCCCCTCGGTGCAGTGGCAGAGCTGAGGTGTCCGAGAACAGCAGGTACCAACTGTACCTCGCAGCTTCGTGCCTTCCATTCCCAGCAACCGATTGAGCTCGCGGGAAAGTAGGTACCAACCTTAGTTATACTTTCTCACCTCACCTCATCTCACTCCAACTTCAACATCCGTCCTCCCGTCGTTCCCCGTCATCTCTCTCCATCTTTGGTTCCCTTGCACGGGTATCGGTCATTACTCTTCACTGGTTGCAGCCCAAGGCTGAACAAAGCTTCGCTGCTCGTCACGGCTCCCGCTTCGACTTCCGTTTGCGATACCGAGATCACTCAGCTCGCGCAAGGCTCGACCCGTCTCCGAACGGTCGAGAGTTTTTTCTTTTTTCAGCCAACGGTATCCGTTTGTACATGCTTTGCTTGCACCCCTCGCTCCAGCTTCAGTACTCGCTCGACTGTGCGGACCCCCCTTAGTCCCGGCCACGGCCAGCTCCATCGAGCTCGACCCCCAAGCCTCAAGCCTCCCCAAAAGGCTCCCTTTGAATTCTCCTCATTCACCCGCTCACTCGTTCGTCGCGCTCACACCCCTGCTACGACTCGTTCCCCACTACCAGCTTCTCCCTCGCCAATTGGCGCCGCGCTTCGCCGACTTTGTCTCGTCATCGT
Organism: Fusarium setosum; assembly: GCA_013623625.1. Classification (NCBI taxonomy): domain Eukaryota; kingdom Fungi; phylum Ascomycota; class Sordariomycetes; order Hypocreales; family Nectriaceae; genus Fusarium; species Fusarium setosum. The sequence continues at coordinate 9,795 of JABFFE010001237.1, forward strand.
CGAGGTGCCCTGGTGCCTTTGTACCTTTTAGACTCGCCCGCTCGCCCTGCCTCCACGAGCTCCCCAGCACCGTTCCGTAGCGGGTTACGGCCGTCCATCTGGAGCGACCAGGTCTATCCATCCATCTCTTCTTCTCGCCTGCCCACCGCCAAACATTCCCCTTCCAGCCTCGACGTCGCCCCGGCACTTCTCGTCCAACTTCACTGAAGGTCTTTCGATATCGCTTGCCGCTCCTCTATCGCCCCCACGAAAACCTTTTCTCCCGAAAGCTTCAAGAGTCTCATTCACGCTACCTCGGCCGCCACGATCCGACCTCCCCGTCCGCCCTTGCCGCACCCGATTGCCCTGCACCTGTCTGCCTCGCCAACTTTCTACCGCATCCAGCATTGCCTATCTTCGATTCCAGTAAATACAGCTCGAAATATCACATCCTCTTGGCGAGCGAGTCACGACGACTGGCTGCTGCTCGAGGACCTCCACGTTCCTCAAAGTCGCTTACCTCTTGCGAACTGCTGCGACCGTCATGCGCTTCTGAAAGTCTCATCGCGAACCATTCCGAATTGAACCCGAACCCGCTTCCACCATCTGCCGCGCCGAGCTTCCGGAGGGCCAGCCTTAGGCCTCTTCGCAATCTGGCAAAATGGGCGCGTGCATGAGCTCGAGCAATGAGGAGGCAGAGCAGAAGAAGAAGAGCCAGGCCATCGACAAGATCCTCGAGGAAGATTCCAAGCGATTACGAAAAGAATGCAAGATCTTGCTGCTAGGTAAGGGCGTTTACAGCAGCTCATGCAGTACTTCCTGGGCCAGATAGTGTGATTAACTCGAGTGATAGGTTCTGGAGAAAGTGGCAAGTCAACTATCGTGAAACAGATGAAAATCATCCATCTTAAGGGGTATTCGGATGAGGAGCTGTTCAACTACCGACCAACCGTCTTCAAAAATTTGGTAGAATGCGCCAAGGCTGTTATTATGGCTATGCAACAATTCGACATTGAGCCACAAAACGAAGAGAACAAGGCGCATGCTGAATTTCTAATGGAGTATCAAGCCGAATCCGGTCCTCAGGCGCAAATCGATCCCAAAGTCGGCGCCGCGGTGCAATCATTATGGAACGACCCAGCCAAGGACCTCCTTATGGAGCATCAGACCGAGTTCTATCTCATGGATTCCGCGGAATAGTAGGTTTACGTTGGTCGACACTTGATACCGCTATGTTCTAACTCAACTTTATCTAGTTTCTTCCAAGAAGCGATGCGAATAGTAGCATCCGACTACCTACCTAATGAGATGGATGTTCTCCGGGCGCGAACGAAGACAACAGGTATCTACGAAACGAGATTCCAAATGGGCCAACTAAGCATCCAGTGAGCTTCACCTTGGGTTCCTGCGCCTTCAAGTTATGGGTGTGCTAACGCTAGTCTAGCATGTTTGATGTGGGTGGTCAACGAAGCGAAAGAAAGAAGTGGATCCATTGCTTTGAGAACGTCACATCAATTATCTTTTGTGTGGCATTGAGCGAATACGATCAAGTGTTGCTCGAGGAAAGCAGCCAGGTAGGATGCAGCTCGAGTTTGGCTCATCGAGGTACATACTGACGTCGAAGCCAGAACCGAATGATGGAGAGTCTCCTTCTCTTTGACTCGGTGGTCAATTCGCGATGGTTCATGCGAACCAGTATCATCCTGTTCCTCAACAAAGTGGACATCTTCAAGCAGAAGCTGAGCAGGTCTCCTCTGGGAAATTACTTCCCGGACTACTCCGGCGGCAACGATGTCAACAAGGCGGCCAAGTATCTGCTCTGGCGCTTTAACCAAGTGAACCGAGCACATCTCAACCTGTATCCTCAGTAAGTGGCTTGGGAAAGACGAGACGGACGGTGCTCTAACAATCCAACAGCTTGACACAAGCAACAGATACGTCGAATATCCGGCTCGTCTTCGCGGCAGTCAAGGAGACTATCTTGAATAACGCGCTTAAGGATTCGGGAATTCTTTGATTGCAAAGCGCTGCGTATTTTGCTTTTCGACCATGATATTAGGACACGGAATTGTTGGCTGGCATCGAGCATTAACCGGAGTTTGGCGGGCATGGGAGGGAGGACGACTTCGATTTTACACGATCCTTGTTTTTATTCCATTTCGACTACGGCGTTTCCTTATCTTGAACGCTCTCCTTCGATCAACCTCGCTCACTCGCGATCGAGCACTTTTCTCTATAATGCCGACCTCTGCGATGAGTGCTCGAGACGCAAGCGAATCCCACACGACAGATTTCGACGAGGGCTTTCCGAAAAAGCCACACTTGGGCCGACGATTATTTTTTCTTCTTTTTTGGTTTATATATCTTGCCCTTGCTCCTGTGCTTTTGTGGCCTTTACGAGTGGCCAATAGACCTTGCACGGGCTCACGACCTCTGGGCTCTGGATTTTTTCGCCCGGATATGGAGCTTTGTACGAAACGAGATGGATGGTAGTCACGAAACGCGTTTGAATTGCAGCTACGAAGCTGCTAGCGGAAGGGCTCTGGGTAGGGTAGGTTAGGTTATCTTGGGAGGAAAGGGAGAGGGCAAGAAGCGGAGATGACAAGATGGTCGCATTCCTGTGGTAGCTGCCGAGTTTTCAAGCTGAAAGGAGCAGGCGCATGGTTTCCAGGGAGAGTGGTGTTTATGGAGCTGGACGGGAACGTATCCAGGGAAGCAGGCCAAGTTTGGCATGCTAATGGCTAGGTTGCTTCATCTTTCCCCAGAGTACATAGCCCTCGGTCCGAACGAGACGAATTGATGATATTTAGGGCGCGCTTCTTGATTGACTAAGCGTCTGGTGTTCGCATGGGGAACACAGGGAGGCGCCGGATGGACAATTAGAGTGTATGTATATATTGGTGATGCAATGAGGGCGGTCATTCAGCGCAGCACGACGGGATCGCTCCATGGAAAGCGACGGAGGTGGCTTGCAAGAAGTCATTGGGTTACGAGATATCGGCCGAATAAAGGTTGGGAAAACGAACAAAGACGGTCATTGATCTCCCCCAGTCGAGTTGATGGACAATTGGATGAGAATACCATCAATCGTACCGTCTTGCGTCGTGTTTTGTCTATTCCGAAAACGACGGATGCTAGCCAAGCCGCCTTTGGCCAAGGTTTCGTGATAGTTGGCCAGGAACGACTAACAAGGGGGGGTGTGAGGAGCTTTGAGGCTGCGCTTGTGGCGGAGAGGGGAGGGGAGAGGACTTGGCGAACTGGAAGTGGCTTGGAGCTTGGGCCTCTGGGAAGCTATGAACTGCTATATTAGCGCCCACGTCGTCCGTCCTCTCTGCCTTTGTCCTCTGGCTAGGTCTCACCTGATCCAGCTATAGGTAAGGTAAGCAATATTAAGATATACAAGAGATTATTCGGAAGCCGGTCTGATGCAACGTATGCTGGGCTTCTTATCGGGACTTTTCTGGTAGAGATTCAAGTCAGCATTGGAAGAATCGGTGAGCGACACCTGTGCTCTCGAAAGCAAGCTGGGTGGTGTTGTGAATTGGATGCTAGAGTTCATGTGATGGAGTGCTTGGAGCTTACAGATGGATTGACCAACAAGGGATTGGACAAAGAGGATCCCCCACATCCATGTCGGGTCAAATAGAGGTCAACAATAGAGAGACGGGACCCAGGAGGTGCGGCAGCTTGCATGAATACAATGGAGCTTGGTCTGGCAGCTCCCAACGCTGTTGCGTCAGGCCACAGCAAGCTTGACATGGCCGATCTTGCTGCTGCGTCCAGATTGCCGGTGGACGCCCGGGCGTCTGTAAGGCCGAGAGGTAGGGGCATATTCTCGGTTGCTTTGTCGTGCCAGCAGCTCGGCCTGCTTCGGGGGGTGCAAGGCCGAGAGAAAAAGCCGTTGCCAGTGAACTGTCTCAGGGCGTTGCCCGCTGACAACCTCCCTTGGAACGCAGGGTCTGGGCCTTGGGGAGTCTGTTAAGAGGCGTTCATGTGTTGCCATGGAGCTACGAAACCGGTGCTCCATGCTCCTACTCGCAGCACGTACAGCCACCTAGCGCAGTACATGTGTAGTGTGCGTATGTACATGGCGCCAACGTTGACTGGCCTCGATTTGCCAGTCAAGGTCCGCCCGCATGGCAGACGTCGGAGGTCGCGGCCCCGCAATCCGTGGTGTAAGAGGGGGCCGCTAAGGCGAGCTCCCCTCGTGCTTGCTAGAGGGGCATCCGACGGGTCCATTGGAGAGCTGAGGCTGGAATAAGTTGCTGGGCTGATGGGGTCAAAGATACGCGGTCTGGATTTTACAGCCAGAAAGAGGAATCATGGTTGGCATGAAGGGGAGGGTCTGAGCAGCCATGACCGCCGTCCATGAAAGAGGTGCCATTGGACGGGTCATATGTGGAAACGGTCAAGATCCAAGGAATGGGGCAGCGCGTAGCAGTACGGACCGTTGTGAGACGCCTTCACACCTCTCTCTCTCTCTATTGTGAGGTCCAGCCCAACCGGGTTGCGTGGTTGGAGGGGCAATTTGGGTTCCAGTTGTATTGCGTGAATGTGGGCGTCCGCGGGGGGGACAGCATCCTCTTCCAAGGTTTGATGCTGCAGCGACTCCCGTCCGCTGTGCTGCCGATGCCATGCACCTACAGGACGACACCCTGCTGCGCTGCACGAGGAAGCTTGTGATTATCGCGGGATGGCTTGGTGGTGATTGAAGTAAAGAAGGTGTGTGTCGACAATGTCGTCATGTCACAGAACGTTGCTGCGGGGGAGGGATCATGCCGCCAGTTCCTTTGATGATGGTTGCCAAAGGCACCACAGGTATGCGTCCTGGTCGTCGGGGCAGGGCAGATAGCAGCAGGATATTAGCGAGCAACCGTGGGAGAATTGGCCAGACGGGGTCCAAGCAGAGCTAGGAATTGCTGCTATTGGAATTAGCAATGGCCCGCGAAAAGTCCAAGAGGGGAAGCTAAGGCAGCTGCTGGTTGCTTGGGTTAGGTAGGTCGGCAGGTAGGTTGTCATGATGGAGGAGAAGCTCCCTCCCACCATCATCCATTTTAAGGTCAAGTACCTACTCGGGCTACTTCTTCCTTCCCTCATATCATCTCGTCTCGTCTCGCTTTGTCTCCTCTCTTCCTTCTTTCTCTCTTCTAACCTCCTCATCCTCTTCAACCTCTGTGTCCTCGCCTTTTGTTGACAGCATCAATTTGCTGATTTCCACGCAACCAACTCATCCTCCACCTCCTTCACGCTCTCCCTCTTGCTTTCCCCTTGTCAGCTTTTCTCCATCTCTTTTATCGACTCCACTGGTCTTCCCTGCTTCCCAAGCTCTTGAACGGATCCGCCAGTTCCAGAGCTTCTCAGCCGTTGGTCCTATCTCGATCCTCTTCATCCGCTTACACTTCCTACAGCCCACGAGCTTACGAGGGGCCTAGAATATCCTCCGACTCGGCTTATAAGCTCCGGCTACGTTATCCTCGCCTTGGCCTATAGATCCCTACAATTGATATATCTCTGGATTCTTGCCATCCGCCACCATAAAAGCAGGGCACACGCAACAAGCTACTGCGACTTTACCTTGCACCTCCGACCCCGCTCCCCCACCTTAAGCTGCGGCGCTCCTCGTCTCGCCTGGCCAGTCGCCTTATCTGACGTACTCCTTCAGTGGCATCAGTAAACCTTGAGGTAGGTGATCTGATCTGATCCTCGCTTTCACCGAGACAAGGGACCTCTCAATGGCCATTACTTAACTCGTGCGCGGGCAAGCCCCGAGGCCACAAGCTTTTTGTCCCTCTCCTCTCCTCTCATCCTCTCTTCACTTCTCAATTCCTCCCGCTCTCACTACTTGAGTCTTGTTTGACTGACAAGCGTGTGAAATAGAGGTTAAACTAGCAACAATGGCGTCTGAGCAGCAGCGATTGCCCACTCGTGAGAGGCGCCCCTCCATGGGCGCTCCGATCGTCGACATCCAGGGTGCTGTCGGCCCCGCAGGCATTTCTCGCCCCAAGCACACCCGAACCGCGACCGGCTTCGGTCCTGGTGAGATCAAGAGCGTTGAGGGTATGTGCTGTCATAATTCCACTATTGTTTCATGCTTTGGAGCAATTGGGCTGTTCCAATGGCTCTTGTTTGTCTGATTGTCGCAACATCACTCTCCACGCTCTCGCCCAGCCCAAATCTGCTCCATGTGCCTGCACTGCGCTTACACGACTTCAACAGCTTCCATCCCCGAGCCCCAGCGCGAAGCATGGAAGCGCAACCAGTCGAGCGGCTTCACCGGCAAAGATGGCTTCGAGAGAGAGGTTGTTCGCCATGTCGAGACCACCCTCGCTCGCTCCATGTTCAACTGCGATGAGCATGCTGCCTACTCTGCCACCAGTCTGGCTTTCCGCGACCGCCTGATCCTTGACTGGAACAGGACTCAGCAGCGCCAGACCTACCGCGATTCCAAGCGCGTCTACTACTTCAGTCTTGAATTCCTCATGGGTCGCGCTCTGGACAATGCCATGCTCAATGTGGGACTCAAGGACACTGCTAAGTGTAAGGCAAACTTCTCCAACAGTCAATTCCACGCTAACAATACTGTCTAGCCGGTCTCGCTGAGCTCGGTTTCCGCATTGAGGACATCATCAGCCAGGAAAACGACGCTGCGCTGGGCAACGGTGGTCTTGGCCGGCTCGCTGCCTGTTTCCTTGATAGTCTGGCCTCCCTCAACTACCCTGCATGGGGCTACGGTCTTCGATATCGATATGGAATTTTCAAGCAGGAAATCATCGATGGATACCAAGTCGAGGTGCCTGACTATTGGCTCGATTTCAACCCCTGGGAGTTCCCTCGACATGACGTGACTGTTGATGTAAGCATACCAGCACATCGAGTACAATGAATCGGGCATCACTAACCCCGGACTCTCAGGTCCAATTCTTCGGACACGTTAGAAAGGCCACCGACCCGAACGGCAAGGCTATTTCTATCTGGGAGGGTGGCGAGATAGTCCAGGCCGTCGCCTACGACGTCCCCATTCCCGGCTACGACACGCCCACCACCAACAACCTGAGACTCTGGTCCAGCAAAGCCTCTGGTGGCGAGTTTGACTTCCAAAAGTTTAACAATGGCGACTACGAAAGCTCAGTCGCAGATCAGCAGCGGGCCGAGACCATCAGCGCTGTCCTATACCCCAACGACAACCTCGAGCGCGGAAAGGAACTCCGCTTGAAGCAGCAATACTTCTGGGTTGCTGCCTCCCTATACGATATTGTCCGTCGTTTCAAGAAGGCCAACCGTCCCTGGAAGGAGTTTCCTGACCAGGTGGCCATCCAGCTCAACGATACCCACCCTACACTAGCTATTGTTGAGTTGCAGCGAATCCTGGTTGATCTTGAACACCTTGAATGGGATCTCGCCTGGGAGATTGTCGTCAACACCGTAAGTCTCATCATTAGGCAACTCGATCTCTGTCATCTAACAGCTCTCTAGTTTGGTTACACCAACCACACCGTCCTGCCGGAAGCTCTGGAGAAGTGGCCTGTTGGTCTGCTTCAGCACCTTCTGCCAAGGCATCTGCAGATTATCTACGATATTAACCTCTTCTTCCTTCAGAAGGTTGAGAAGGCTTTCCCTAATGACCGAGACATTCTTCGACGGGTGTCCATCATTGAGGAGTCCCAGCCTAAGATGGTTCGGATGGCGTACCTAGCCATTGTTGGATCTCACAAGGTCAACGGTGTCGCCGAGCTGCACTCCGATCTCATCAAGACCACCATCTTTAAGGACTTTGTCGAGATCTATGGCCCTGACAAATTTACCAACGTGACCAACGGTATCACTCCCCGCCGTTGGCTCCATCAGGCGAACCCTCGTCTTTCAGAGCTCATCGCCTCCAAGGCTGGTGGCAATGGGTTCCTCAAGGACTTGACCAACCTGAATAAGCTCGAGCAGTATGCCGAGGATAAAGAGTTCCGCAAGGAGTGGTCCGAGATCAAATACGCCAACAAGGTCCGCCTTGCCAAGCACATCAAGACGGCCACAGGCGTCACTGTGAACCCGTCATCACTTTTCGATGTTCAAGTCAAGCGAATTCACGAGTACAAGCGCCAGCAGCTCAACATCTTTGGTGTCATCCACCGATACCTCTCTCTCAAGGCCTTGTCTCCCGAGGAGCGAAAGAAGCAGGTTCCCCGTGTCTCCATCTTTGGAGGCAAAGCTGCTCCCGGCTACTGGATGGCCAAGCAGATTATTCATCTAGTCAATGCCGTCGGATCAGTGGTGAACAACGATGAGGACATTGGTGACCTTCTAAAGGTCATCTTCCTGCCAGACTACAATGTGAGCAAGGCCGAGATCATCACCCCTGCTTCAGACCTCAGCGAGCACATTTCTACCGCTGGTACCGAGTAAGTTACGGAGCAGCACATTGCTGAGAAACAATCTAACATGCATGACAGGGCCTCTGGCACCAGCAACATGAAGTTTGTCCTCAACGGTGGTCTCATTATCGGCACTTGCGACGGTGCTAACGTGAGTGGCAGATGAAGACTTGACATACACAGCTGGCTGACTCGATCCAGATTGAGATTACTCGCGAGATTGGCGAGAACAACATCTTCCTGTTTGGCAACCTTGCTGAGGACGTTGAAGACCTTCGCCATGCTCACCAATACGGCTCTCACACTATCGACCCCGACCTGGAGAAGGTGTTTGCCGAGATTGAGAAGGGCACTTTCGGCTCAGTCCACGATTTCAGTGCTCTGATTGCCGCTGTCCGCGATCATGGCGACTACTACCTAGTGTCTGATGACTTTCACAGTTACAACGAGACGCATCACCTTGTGGACGAGGCGTACAAGAACCAAGAAGAATGGATCAAGAAGTCAATCATCTCTGTTGCCCGCATGGGCTTCTTCAGCAGCGACCGCTGCATTGACGAATATGCTGAGGGCATCTGGAACGTGGAACCCCTTGTTATCCATGACTAGATTATGATTACGATAAAGGTAGACGAGACAGGGATAGACTCGCAAAGAGGCGCGGGCTAGATCTGGAAGGTAGAAGAGGGGGGGTTGGGCAGACTGGCGACGAGTGATTGGTGGGAATGAATTGGATTGGGATTCGGACTCATGAGAAGTGTGCATGATGGATAAGCTTTCCCTTTGATAATGAAATGAACATGGCACACATTTCGAAACTAAGTCGACTGGCATGAGGCTGTGATGTTGAGATAGTTCCTTAGCAAAATCCATTCGAATCCCGATGCTATGAGCCGGGCTAGAGCACTGTAGTGCGTGTTGGTTGATTCGATGGATAAAATATAAGCCTACAATGTAGATCGGCCAATAAGTGAGGTGCTACCAAGCACAACCACTGTCCCTCGCTGCAGTGGCCTGACATGAGCGGGTGGATACCAAAGGTGTTCTTCTGACCTAAACAATTCTTACAGAGGTCCATAGTGGGCTTTAAAGGAGGATTTCAATCGCATAGGGTCGCTGCTTTGTGGAGTTGGGGGTCATGGGGTTAAGGGATGAGGTTCCAGGGAGGTCTGGAGCATCGGATCAGCATCTTGTACGTAAATCTCCCCATTGGCCTTAGATTGCAGATCAAGTGCGGTGCCCTAGAGATAAGGTGACTCTTGGAAGGGTCTAGGTTTGGCCAAGCTGGTTTCCCATGTAGGGAGATAGGTCGTTGGTGTGAGGCTATGAGGAGAAGAGAACCCCTGAGCCAAGGGGGTGGGGCAATGCCACACGGAATGCCCTCATGGAACCAGAAACGTTATGTGAGAGCACTATCCAGAAACGGCCTCTCGAGTACAGTACGTATCCTGAGCGGTGGATCAGGAGACTGCTCGGTACCGAGTAGCTGGATCAGCCGGTAGGGCCGGTCTCTTGGCCAGTTGCTCCCTGGAGGATCCCGGCTGGGGCAACACACGTTTGATGGTGAGTATTTTAAGCAATCTATGTCGATCAAAGAGCCCCGAACGGAGGGGCGAGGTCGATCCATGATGGGGAAAGGGGGAGGGGGGGTTTTGCTGGGTTAGGGGA
>JABFFE010001238.1:0-51538 GCA_013623625.1 Fusarium setosum
TTGAACTTACCCAGCGCCCAGAATTGTAACCTTGGCCGCCATGGTGAGCTTTGTCCTTGCGAGGTGGAAGTCCGAGAGTTCGATATGCTCTCGCTAGCTTTTGGGTATGTTGGTATGTAAGACAAGAGAGGGAGCTTGCCCGAACGACGAAGAAGACTCGCACAAGTCGTTATCGTCAAAGTGTATCCATCCTTTTTGACCCAATTGACCACCTAAGCTCTATTACGTCTCCGAAAACCGAAAGCCCCAAGTTTTCCCCATTGGAAAGCTAGACGAGACCCTTAGCTTCCTGACATATTGGCCAACGCCCCCGACTTTCCGGCCCCAGACCCGAGCTTGTCACATGGGGGCCCCTGAGTTCACATGGCGGAGAGTATCATGTTGGAGAGCCCAATCAAAAGATTGACGAATGAGATCAGGTCATACCGTCCTCATGACCAGCCCACAATCCTTGCGTTAGCGTGGGCGTCGTCTCCAACTTCGCCAAACGACCCAAATAGGAAATTTTGCTGGTTCCCCATCTTTGCGGGGTAACTCCACTCAGCCATATGCTCGGTTCGGGGCCTTGTCTTTGCAGTGGGTGCCATCGGCTATGACAGCCGATATTGTGAGTGTATATATGCCAGATGGCGATAACTGACTGGGGACAAGCAATTGAGAATCTGGGCACTTCCTAGGGACTGCTAACCATGGTGAGCGTTACCATCCTGGGCGCTGGGTAATCTCTCTCTTCCTAAATGAACGTGCAAGAGCAACATTGACATGTCACAGCGTCACGGGCATGACAATTGCCAGCCAGCTGCCAACCGACTACAAGATCACGATAGTTGGAAAGCACTTCCCCGGCGACCCCGATGATTTCGACTTTGCCAGTTCCTGGGCAGGCGCTTGCTGGGTTGGCGTGCCCAACTCGAGTCCTCGAGACCAGAAACTCCAACTCGACTCGTACGCTGGACTGTGGAAGACTGCTTCTCAGCACCCCGACTCAGGCCTTCGAATTTCAGAAGTAACAGAGATTATGGAGTATGGTTCGCCCGACGATATCTGGTTCCAGTATCGAATTCCAGGCTTTCGATTCTTGAGCCCTCACGAGTTGCCAGCTCGGGCAACCTGGGGCATGACCTACAAATCCATCATCATCTCTCCCCCGGTCTTTTTAAAATGGATGAGGGCGCGGCTTGAGGCGAGAGGTGTCGAGTTTAAGCGCATGTCTATTCAAAGCCTGGACGAGCTCAAGAGCTTGGGTCATGATATCCTCATCAATGCTTCCGGCGCAAGCTCCAAGAACTTGATAGGCGTCTCCGACAAGACCCTTATTCCGTGTCGACTTCAATCGATTGTTATGGAGAAGAAGTGGGACAAGGGCTTCATCTACCGTGGTCGAGACGGATATTACTTTAATATCTTTGGCCGACCAGATGGCACTTGTTACGTGGGCGGTTTCAAAGATTTCGGCGTCGACGACCGCACCGTTTACGACAGTCAAAGACAAACGGTAAGAAACTGACTCTCAACACGGCTGATTTCATAACTAAGGCACTGCCAGATCTTAACCCGGGGCCACGAAGTGTTATCGGACGTCTTGCCATCCAACAACCTAAAAGACTACAAGATCCTTTACGACATTGCAACTACATACTCGCTTAGGCCGCAAGAACACGGAGGGGCGAGGGTGGAGAAGGAAATAATTAATGGTCAGAAGGCGGTACATGCATACGGCCAGGAAGCTGGGGGTTTCACATACAGCTTTGGCATGGCGCGGGCGGCGAGCGAACTGGTTGCACAGTACGCTTATGAGCTCCCTGTTTCGAGCCATTTGTAGACAAAAGCCTCTGGATATATATATTCGAGATCATGTCAATCTCATCTCTGTAAATACAAAAAAATGTCTCATGCTTGGTTTTCCTCTCGGGGGGCGCTTAGCTGTAGATTCACAACTCTATAACTTTAAGTAATTACTGCGAACTGTGTTCTTTTGCTTCTGTGTTTCCTCTGATCCCTCTGAGGGTGGTGGAGTTATGATACCAAAGTAATTACTGCGACTTGTTTTGGAGTTCTTCGTCGAGAAGGTTTAACTTAAGTTACGGCAATTCAGTAAAAGAAACTGCGCCGTATTGAGAGGGCTATCCTCAGAGTACGGGCACATCATGTCAGCCTTGCCAACTCTCTAACGCTAGGCTGACCAGTGACTACGGTTGCACTCTCATTGATGTCTTCACTTGCTGGGAACCGAAGAAGTTGCTCTATTCATTCGATGAAAGTAATCAAGTGGCTACAGGAAGTTCTTGTCCTTAGCCATCTGGTTTCTAGCAAGCACCAAGGCCCTCAGAACAACCGAGAAAGCCGGGCCTCTGAACCACATCTACACCTGAAAGTAGCTTAGAATTCGGCGCCACTTGGGCATGCCATAATAAGCATCTAACTGGAGAATCTCGTCCTCGCTGAGAGTATGCCGACCCGTTTGAAGATCTGCGGTAGCGGGATCTCTCCAGGGGGTGCGCATGATGAGTTTATACGCCAGTGTAAACACAAAAATAACCAAAATGCCAAAGACATACTGGAAGAAATGCGCCGGAGTAAATGGAGAGTTGATATCCTGTTTGAAGAAATGCTCAGTAACTAGAACCACTCTGGGTAGAAGGAATGCATTTGGGACCAACGTACGTCTGCTTTGATACCACTTACAAAGCAGCAGGCTGTGAAGAAAAGCGAGGCAATCAGGAGCCATCCAGGTGCCAAGGGCCAATAAGGGGTCTTCCATGCGTAGAGTTGGGAGAAGAGGGGATCGTTCTGGGCCTTGAGCGCTTGGTGAAATCGCCAAGAGGTGAAGGAGATGATGATCCAGTTGATGAAGTAGGACGCGCTTGTGATGGAGATGAGCCAGCCAAAGGCAGTGGCGCCACCGGCTAGGGAGAGAGTGTTAGTCGAGCTAAACAACAAGAGTTGAAGTGCCAACCAACTTACAAGCCAGGTTGATGTATGTCAGCATGATTCCGATTGCAACTGTGATCAATAAGGCCCAGCGTGGACGCCCTCTATCGTCGACATTCGCAATGAACTCGGGGATGAGCTTCTGATGCGCCATTGTCCGTAGAACACGCGAGGCGATATACACTCCTTCTACAGACATTGATAGAATAGCAATCATGATGCCCGCGTTAACAATATCAGGGACGACTGTGATACCCGCATCCATCATGGAAATGACGAATGGGGAGGCAGTGATAGCGTTACCAACAAGCAGCCGGGGATCGTCCGAGGGGACCAGGACAGAGACAAAGGTAACACAGCCCATGAAGATCAAGTTGATCCGCCAAGGGACGAGATTAGTAGCTCGTGCCATCGAGAATCGGGGGCTCTGAGCTTCTCCGCCCATGATGCCCATGAAGACTTGGTCTCCCGACGCCCACACCGCGTAAAGCACAGCTTGAGAGAATCCCTGCCAAGGTCAGCACTCGCCAGACAGTAGCGGACAGCTGTATGAAGATACTCACGAAGAACCCGTTCTTGAAAACAGGGCCATCCCTCCAATGTTCGCCAGAATTCGCATGGCCAGTTGGGCCCGCGCCGCAGATGAGGGCGATTGATGTAGAGATGATGATCAAAAACAGGCATACTTTGACAAGTGACGCGAATGACGCAAAATATGCAAAAGCTTTAGTTGGTAGGAGGAAAAGGGCGTAAGTAACAGCCAGGAAAATGGTATCTATTGCGTTTAGTTGAGTTCATGGGGCATCACCAAGGCACATACATGTTGCAGCAGGGGGCATTGCATCACCAGCCCAGAACTGGACAAGCACATTCATAAATACGGCCTCTGCGCCAGCAACAGCAGTCCAGGCTGCAGCGTTCGTCAGTGTTGGTCCATACTGACAAGCCAGGGTAACTGAACGCACCAAGCCATTCGGCAAATCCGGAACTAAAGGCAATAGCAGGGTCGACCCAGCGGTCGGCATAGTCAAAGATGTTTCCAGACACTGGGAACGCAATGGTCATCTCAGCCAGAGTCTGAAGGACGGCCCAGACACAGGTGCACACGATGAAGTATGCCACTACCATGCCCCCGGGGCCTGCTTTGGCGAGAGACTGGCCGATGCCAATGAAGACGCCGCTTCCAATGCAATAGCCCAAAGATATCAGCTGCCAATGGTTAGTTCTGGAAACTCAGGGAAACTCCCTCGCGGGTGAGCATAAGTACGTGGAGTTGACGAGGTGTGATAGATCGCTTGTATTCTCCGTGACCTTGGTCAGGCAAGTCGTCAATCTGGCCGACCTTGGCGCTCTTGGGAGAATCAGGCCTGGGGGGCATGCTGTTCACCCGGGCTACATCACCGGGGTGATCTTTGTCGATTTTCTCTTGATCCATTGCGAGACCGGTATCGTTCAAAACATATAGCTGATAAGACCAACCACGAGCACGAGATAGAAGAACTGTAACAATAACCTGATGAATGTACGAGCCTGGGCTGCCAAACATGAGAGATGACGACTCTTAAATATCATCTAATGGTGATCTGTGCTTCCGTAAAGCAGCCAGTTTTGCGGGGTATCAACATTTAGGACTTGGCATCCTTCCCGTCTGGGGTTGATAGGCCGGGGAAAGGGAGCAAGTCCGCGAGTCTGGGGTGCAGATAAGACTAGGGAGTACATGATTAACGAGCTATCCGGTAGAGGGTTCTCAGCTAGTGCCTCCGGCCATTTACTGTGTCCTTTTGTTGATGTATTCTCTCCAGGGTGGAAGATTTATGATACCAGCGCCTCTGGCCATCAAGTGACGATATCACCAAGTGGGCGAAGGCACTGCTCCTGGCGAGAGACTGGCACGAGTTTGAAAGGTTGATAGAGAGCATGAGATTTGAGTGTTTTGAGTTTTTGGGCTATCTAGAGCTTCATCAGCCGGAAGGTACACCGCCGCACTAGTTCTTGGCAAAGGCAGAGCAGTTTATTTTGTCTTGGCAGTTATACCAGACCGCCCTGGTAGAGCATCAACAGATGATGTTTACCAGTCTCGCGTATTAGCCTGATTAGGAAGTTTTGTGGATGCTGGTCCAAACTGGCCCACGGCAGGGTCCAGACCTTGCCAGGGGCGATATCATTCAACGAGTATGGGGTACAGGTGAGATTTCCTGTTTCCGTCAAACAGGCGAGTTACTTGGCAGACAAGTGCCCAGGTACATCTCGAAATGTAAACTACGTTCATCCCTGAGCATATCTGCGGGGACCATGTGGACATTGATAGCCTGCAGCATAACCTACCTGGATACGATATCTTCATATCCAATCAGCTTCCACCAGCGCCAGTGTGTTTCTCTGTTTCTCGGTTCCTTGCTTTTGCCTAATCCGGACGATAGCCATGCGGTCTCTACGTGTATAGCGGCAACCAGCTTGGCACCCTAACATGTGTTGATTTGCGTATCACCTCGTAAACTACAGTCTTGGCATTTCCCTCTTCCAGCCTGCGTCAAGTGCCACCAACTCGGCACACCGTTCACCGACAGCAAGCACCGTCAACATCGGGTTCACCGACAACATGGTTGGAAAGACACCTGCGTCAGCGATACGTAGCCCCTTGATTCCGCGCACCTTCAACTCTGGGTCCACCACTGCCATGGGGTCATTCTCTACGTCACCCATCTTGGTTGTACATGCAGGGTGATAGACAGTCCCGGATGCTCGACGCGCAAACTCATCCAACTGTGCGTCTGTAGTCACCTCCGGCCCTGGTGCGATTTCTCGCTTGATCCAGGACTTGAAGGGTCCTTGTTCGGCTATCTTGCGACATGCCTTGATGCCCTCGATGAGGATCGAGGCATCGTAGCCTTCCTTGTCTGTAAAGTATTGGAAATCCAAAGCTGGCTTGTCGTGAGGATCGTTGGATTTGAGATAGAGTCTTCCAACTGATTTGGGCCGAGGGATAAGTGGCATAAAGTGGAAGCAACGCTCGGGCTCGGGAATCTCGTAGCCAAGACGCCTGAGGTCGTCAACGAAAGGGATGGTAAAGATGTGAACCATGACGTCGGGTATATGCCCGTCATCTCCGTCATGATTGAACGGTTTGGAGCGCAAGAAAACGGCCGTATCTGAGTTGGCGACTGTGTTGCTGGGAGGCGTGCGGTTGAGCTCGTAGAGCATTGTTGTCAGTGGGTGGTCCATCAGGTTCTCTCCAACTCCTGGAATGTCACTGATGACTGGAATATCGACTGATTCCAGATGACGTCGAGGCCCAATTCCTGACAAGAGCAGTAGCCTGGGAGTGTCTATGGCCCCAGCACAGAGAATAACCTCCTGTTTGGCACGCAGAGTGTACCTCTGTCCTGCTTTGAGGGTGACATCAATACTTATAGCAGCACCGTTCTCAATGTGCACCTTTGATACCCAAGCGTCTGTCAAAACGGTCAAATTAGGGCGCTTCTCATCTCCGCGAAAGATTGGATGCAAATACGCAATGCTGGCGCTGTTGCGATGTCCCGTATCGGGGTCGTAAGAGACGTTGCACCACCCGACGCCTTCCTGTAGTCCAGGCTTGGACGAAATCATCTGGTTAAAGTCGTGTACCCGTTCGATATTCAGGGCACCTCTTGCAGATTCGATCCAGTCCTTGCACATCGGGTTCTGGTCTCGAGGGTGAGGCAGACGAACGGTAGTGCGCAGGTTGTCCAAGAGGCGGTTGAACAGACCAAAAGTCCATCCTTTGCACCCTAGTATCTGCCAGAGATGCGCATCGTACTCGGTTGTGCGGAAGGATATCATGTCGTTGTGACTGGAACAACCGCCCAAGACCTTGGCGCGCGAATGGAGAATGTGACTATTTCCTACAGCAGGGGTCAGACTTGACGCGGCATGAGGACTAGGGCAGAGAATGCTCGCCATTGGGCTGCGGAACACTGGTATAGCCGTAATCGAGGTCTGTTCCAATTGTCTGGATACGATCTTTCAGGACCAGCACCCGGTCATCGCCGACGTCAGTTGGCCCACCTTCGACAAGCAGGATACGCTTCTTGGGCAGGTATTCGGCCAGTCGGCTTGCGACTACACAGCCAGCTGTTCCGCCGCCGACAATGAGATAGTCATAGCCGCTCGAGTGGTCAGGGGGAAGAATCTGCGTAGTCATTTTCAAGGTATAAGGTCGGCGGTTGAGGAGAGACGAGACGAGACGAGATGATATGGAGAGAGGTTTAGAGCAGAGGAATCGAGACGGATGAACTTCTTCTATTTCAATTCAACTAGATCCCTCTACACACCTACGTAGTCAGTTGCCTTATTCCTTCCTTCCTAGGCTTTTCAGCGAAGCAAGCGGGGTTATCAGGAGGTTCATGAACGGCGCAAATCTCGTCCCATTTTATCAACAAACTCTTTCCTATTCTGTCCCCATCGAGTAGCGTTACAGGCCATGCATACAACCGTTGATAAGGCGTGCTACCCTGTAGGGTGGCTGGGAACCAGACAAATGAAATCGCAAGGGTGCCTGTGTTATTGGTAGGTCATTAATTCCAAAGTCGGTACTTCACATGACGAAAGCAAGATTTCAATGGACATTTAGAGATTTCCATTTGCTATGCGGCATCCTATACTCTCAATGGTACAACTATTCATCTATCCTTCAACCTATATTCCAGTTTAACGCAATCCCAACTCTGCAATGAGTACTTCATGTTGCCGTCGACAGACCACAGCCATAGCTGCGGTGGTGACCCCCCCAACGGTTCGCTACCAAGCTAACTGATCCCTATTCACTCCTTGATACGGCTGAACTTTAGTTCTAGTCGGTGGCCTACAGGCCCTGCAAGATACGAATCCTCCAACTCCATGCTCCCATGGTCATGTAGTGTGGTCGTGAAGTTGGTGTATACACTACCGACAACATTCTTCATAGCTGTGCCCAAAGTCAGTGAACCCTCAAGCAATGTGGAATTCATATGCTCTACTCACAAAAGTAGGCGAAATTGCTGCCGATGCACATTCGGCCTCCGCTCCCGAATGCCCAAAACCACCGACGCATTTGGCTCAGCTGTTCAGGAGACGAGTCAATCCATCTCTCTGGTTTCCACTGATCAGGCTCGGGGAATATTTCTGGCGTGCGGTGAAGCGCGTAGGCATAGCACTGAACCGTGGTGCCGGCCGGGATGCCATCGTAGCCGCCTAATGAGCAAGGCTTTGGTACGCGTCGGGGCTGGCCACCAGGGACAGATGGATAGAGGCGGAGAGACTCCAGGATCACTGCTTCCAGCAACGGTAGCTTGTCGATGGTCTTTGCCGCAGGCAAGGCCAAGTCGCCATCAGTACGCGGTGGGAAGTATAGAGGAGGGTCGAGTGTGAGGAGTTCTTCTCGCAGCTTGGCTTGCAACTCGGGCCGTCGTGACATTTCGTAGAAACAGAATGCCAGAGTATTACCGCTGGTTTCGTGAGCAGCCGAGTTGTGCGCAAACATGTCGCTAGCAATGTCCAATCGCTGGGGATATTGACCAGGCTTTGCATTGGGGTCACTCATAGCCTTGAGAGCCAGCGACATGACAACGGGCTTGTCCTCGTCAGGCAAATTTTCTTCGCCCTGAGCAAGTAGCCTCTGGGCCTTGTCGCACTTTTCGAGATTCCATTGCTCAATGTCGTGGAAACCGTTGTCAACCTTTGCCGGGATGAGCCCAATCAACTTGAGCCAACTGTTCAATCGCGGAAACTCGTATTGCCAGAACGTGTATGGGGCGGCGGCAAAGAATCCATCCAGGTAGAGACGCCTCTCCTTCTCGTCTTCGATCAAGTTGCTGCTGAGCGTGCTTCCGAATTGCCAGGTGACAAACGAGTCCATCGAGTAAGAGTAGAAGAGTTCGAGAACCTCGAGAGTCTCGTTACGCTCTGCTGCCCGGTCAATCAAGGGCAGTAGCCTTCCGAATACGATCTTTTTCATCGAGGCTTGGCTTGTAGGATCGGCGAGGATGAAGGATTTGGAAAAGGTTCCCGAGATGATTCGTTTGCGGGCGGAATGTGTAGCATTGTCTTCGAAGGTGAAGATGTTGTGCGTACTGTTCCGCCGAACAGGGTTAGTGACACGGTTTCAAGCCGCGTATAAAGAGAGGTCCCTTTCTTACTTGTAGTTGGCAAATCCGCGCCAGTAGAATTCCGTCTTGGGAAAACCTCCAAGGTAGACCTGCTTCAAGCCACCTTCGAAACAATTGAGACTGACCAGGCCCGGCGAGAGGCGCAACGCCTTCCCCTTTGCCATGTGGTTCTTGTAGACAAGCCCATTCTCACGGTGAGTGAGCTTTGCCCACCAGAGCCAGAAGGGGGCAACATGGCAACTCCAGTGCGGTGCTGGGATTTTGGCAAGTGGCGACAGAAAGGCGGGCCTGATGATCTTTTCATACGCAAGGGCAACCAAGACCAAGGCGACGGCCAAGGCCGGGATGTTGAGTGAAGCCATGGATAGACTTGACAATCGGGACCAGAAACCGAAGGAGCCAAGGGCGCTATTCAGAGAATGTTTTGCAGGATATTCGGGGTCAAACTAGAGATAAAAGTAGCTTAAGAATATTCATCAACAAACCAGAGATGGGCCAATGCTGATACTCTCCGTCGTGGCTGGAGATGCGTCTGGGCTGAGTCCATCTACCCACCAATAAGCAGGCAGATTCCTACTTCGCCTCGAGGCCGAAACAGGAAAGTGGGGGAGGCGGGGATGTCGAGAAAAGAAAAGAAAAGAAACGATGATGGTGTTCATCATCGGCTGCTTGCTAATACAGCGGATTACTTCGCTCGAGCAAGTCGATTCGAGCCCGGAAAGGGATTTCGGGCGCGTTTTCCGTCTCCGAAAAGCCTAGGGATGTTTGTACCGGCTTTGCTCCGTACGCCGCAAAGACTTCGGGTCCCCATCCGATCTATCAAGGCTTAAAACCAACGAGACAGCTCAAGTTGCTCTCTCCACCCCAACCAACACCCTTGAAGACGAAACAATACTGTCGCCAACGCACCCGAAACGGAAAGGAAAGCAACCAAATAATTTACAGAGATAGCAACAGACGATGACTTCGAGCACACGCAAAATCGTCGCCATTGTGGGCGGAACAGGTTGGCTACCGGCAGGGATCAATCGTCGCTGAACTTTGCTAACCACGGGCCAAGGCAACTTGGGAACCTCAGTGGCAAGGTCTCTTCACGACAACCCTGACTTCCAAGCCCGGGTCTTGTCTCGCGATCCCACCGCGGAAAAGGCCCAGGTCCTGGCCAGGGATGGCATCGAGGTGGTCAAGTGCGACAACTGGAATGTCGACGACCTGGAACGAGCATTCACTGACTGCTGGGGTGTCTTCATCAACATCGATTCAGATGCTCCAGTAAGTCCTCTAGTGCATACGAAAGGGAAGTAGTATATCTGACAGTCGTAGAACTTCAAGCAGAGGATTGGTCCCCCTGAGCTTGAGATGGGCAAAATCGTTATAGACTCGGCCGTCAAGGCTGGGGTTAAGCATGCGGTCCACGCCTCTCTCCCAGCAGCATCTAAACTCACAGGCGGCAAGGTCCCACTGCTTGCGTTCGATGGTGAGGACCTCTGTCACACCCAGGCATTTATGTGTACAGCTAACAATACTGCTATTTACAAGACAAGGCGGCCATCTCGGAATACATGCTTGAGCCAGGCAGGTTTGAGACTGCTTCAGTAGTCAGCGCTGGTTGGTTCTTGGAGAATGCATTTGATCCAAAGTATACAGCTGCTTTTGGAGGCTTTGCTACAACGCCAGATGCCGAAGGTTACTTGACATACCGCGTGCCTGCAATGGGCAACGACCCCGAGTCAGTTCCATGGCTTGCAGTGGCAGACGATTACGGCGACTTTGTTCACGGCGTCTTTCTCCAGCCTGACAAGTGGAATGGCCAATACATCCACGGCGTTTCTGAGTCTGCGTCCTTTACCGAATTGACTGCCGAGTTCCAAAAAGGCAGGTTCTTATCCATCAACTTGGCGTGATAGAGGGGCTAACAGTCGGCGATTCTAGTTACTGGAAAGCGAGCCAGATATGTCGAGATTCCCAAGGGAGGACTCACCGCGACAACGCCGTCCAAGACAGCCGAGGTGAATGGGCTTTTTGACTTGATGCAGGCCATAAAGGGTAACTTCTTTAATGGAGTCCCGACGAAGCCGGAAGATGCTCGTGTTTTAAAGGAGAGCGCTGCTAAAGCGCGACGATCTCCAGGAGTGAAGACGCAGCCCATGACTTTGAAAGAGTTTTTCACAAAGTACGCATTGTGAGGACTTGGGAGTGTGCATTCTAGTACTGGGTAGATAGTAACACTCCGGCCTCGTTCCTTATCTGGCTATTGTCTCTCTAATCACTATAATTTTTCTCAAGCTCATCGCTTGAGTTATGTAGATATGGTTTACACCCTCTAGTTCATAGGTGGCTTATCGTGATATCTTGCTTCCTTATAAGAAGTCGAACATACTCTAAAGCACTAAAGTACTTCTTATATTGCAGAAAAATTCTTCCATGAAAAAATTATTATCCTAATCTCAGGATGATATGAGAGATGACGGCTAACGAAGCCCCGTCGAATCAGGACAGCCCGTTCTCGGCAGAGCTCACCTTGGTCTGACAGCCTAAGGCTATGGGACGACGCAAGCAAGACAAGAAAGTGAGATGATGCTATTGGGTTTACACAACCCTGTCGTCATTTGTTTCTATAGAGAACTACTTCACAGCCTGTTTCCCATGTTCACGTGCACAGCCTTGACAGTGGTGTACGCCAAGATACCCGACTCGCCAAGCTCCCTCCCAATGCCAGATTGCTTAACACCGCCAAAGGGAATTCGGAAGTCGGAGTCATTGCTACTGTTGATCCAAACCACTAGAAGTAGCACGTTAGCACACGTTATCCAAGGACCAGTTTAGAAAAGAGTCAACTTACTTCCAGCTTCAATCCTCTTGGCTACGGCGTGGCCACGCGTGATGTTCTCGGTAAATATCGCGGCTCCCAGGCCATAAAATGTATCGTTGGCTCGCTCAATGGCCTCGTCCTCGGTCGAGAAGGAGCTGACCGCAGCCAGCGGCCCAAAGACCTCCTCCCGATAAATCTTCATATTGTCCTTCACGTCGGTAAACACTGTCGGTTCGATAAAGAAGCCTTTGCCATTGACACCAGCATGAGGCTTTCCACCGAGACTCAGTGTAGCGCCTTCTCGCTTGCCTTCCTCGATGTAGGACAAGACTCGCTCGTACTGGGCCTTGCTGACCTGTGGGCCTTGGAATGTTCCGGGAGTGAAGGGATCACCAACGACGGACGTCTTCTTGACCTCTTTGATAAAGAGATCAATGAACTTGTCGTAAATGTTTTTGTGGATCAGTAGCCTGCTGGTTGATGTGCAGATCTGACCCTGGTTGGCCATAATACCGTAATGGGCCCATTTCACGGCGTTCTCGAGCTCGGCATCTTCAAAGATGATAAGCGGCGACTTGCCGCCGGTTTCGAGGGTTATCTCTTTGAGGTTGGTAGCCGCTAGCTTCATGATCTCGCGACCCGTGTTTGTTGACCCTGTGAAGGCGATCTTATCAACGCCGGCATGGCTGGCGAGGCTGGCACCTGCTGTGCGACCGAATCCATTGACGATATTGATGACTCCAGCCGGGAACCCGGCCTCCTCGATAAGGGTGGCGAAGACCAAGACGGATAGAGGCGTTTGTTCCGCCGGCTTCAGCACAATCGTGTTACCAGCAGCCAGGGCGGGACCTATTTTCCAAGCGGCCATTCCCAAGGGATAGTTCCAGGGGATGATTTGGCCACAAACGCCAATGGGATCGCGAGAGGTGTAGGCAAACTTATTTTCATTCGTGCTAATAACTAGCGGGGGGAGAAACACAGTAAGTAAACGAGGAGATTTGTTGCGGAGAGTGTCACATACCTTGGCCGAAGACCTTGTCTGCGAACCCAGCATAGTACCGAAGAACACCGGTCAATTCACTGACATCGCCCTTGGCTGACGAGTACCGTTTTCCTAAGGAGGTCAATCGTTGTTCAGGGGGAAAGGCTATGTATGAGACAAACCATTGTTCCAGGTGTCAATGGAAGCAAAGGTATCAGTGTGCTTCTCAACCAGGTCGGCCAATTTCCTCATGAGCTCACCACGCTCCGTGGGGCCGACTTTTGACCACGGCCCTCGAAAAGCCGCACGAGCTGCCTTGACGGCATCGTCGATGTCCTCTTTGCCACCGGCATGGACCTTGACGATTTCTTGCTCGTCTCTTTTGAACATCAGCGGGTCATCCAGCAATGCTTGGAGTTGGAGGCCTACATGGGGCTCACAACGGCGATCTTCTCTCCGGACTTGGCCTCGCGCCATTCATTGTTGATGAAAATGCCCAGAGGCTGCTCAATGGAGCGGCCGTTAGGGGCAGTGAGCTTTTGGAAGAGGGCTGCAGACATGGTGTGTTTTGGGAGACTTTGCTTCGACTGTGTCTTGACGGGAAGCAGCACAAACCAGGTCGATGGAGGAGAAATAAATACGGCGATGTAGTAGAAAGATTTAATGTAGTTCCATGGGCCGAAAACCGGCGTGGATTATTAACTCGACGTTTGACATGATGCCAATCATTGACACCGTCGCGACATTCCCATGGGCGGATTAGTCAAATGTTTTCGCTTTGCGGCCGAGAAGGGCAACTTCTTCGCGATCCGAGACCCGATGCAGCAGAACAGGTGCGGGGGAGGAGATTCGATCGCTTCCATACCCCATCGGGAAGGGCTTAATTGCTACTGTATGCCAGGCACCCAACAGGATTTTCACATGATACTGTAAATGGAGCTCGAGCGGGCTGTGGATTCGCAAGGCCGGCATTTGCTACAGTATTGCCGATGAGAAGCTTATCTACCTCCGAGTTTTTACCATTGCCGCCGAGACTGCTCTTCACGGTCGCCTCGATTACTTGGCAGATAGCAAGACACGCGCCCAGCCTTCAATCTCATAAGCAGACTCCAGTTCTGAGATTCGACCCGATTTGGTCCGACACTTGAAATACCTCGGATTTCAGAGTGTATCAATTCGCCTAGGACCCAATTCTATCCCCGATAACCTTGGCTTCTCCCGCCAACACCATATCTCAACCCTCAGATGAGCGTGACCGGACCATCGTCGATAAACACTGCAACGTTGGCAAAATCCGGCCCAAACTCAAAGTCCACCGTAGTCCCCTTCTTCAGATATACGAATTGCCCTTTTGTCAGAGTAAACGTCTCCCCTCCATGGATCGCCAGCTTGATCCAGCCCTCGGTGACGTAGAAGAACTCGTCGCACGGGTACGTGAGTGTCGCTGTGCCGGTCTCTTTGGCGGCTCCCGCGACAATCTTGCCGTCTGCGGAGCGGTACAGGACTGACTTGGAGCCGGCGTACTCGGGGAAGGGCTCCCAAGGGAAGGAGTCCCAGGTGCCGTAGGGGACGTCCGCTGCAGAGGAGGAGCCTTTGCTGTTGGGTACTGAGGGAGGCATTATGTGCTGTTGTTTGGTAGTAACGACGAGTTGAGATTGATATTGAGGTTTTTGGGGGCGATTGAATAGAGTCTTGCACGTTCTAAGAGGCAGCTTCAGCAGTTAATTGTCGAGGAGCTGCAAGGCCTGATAAAGGCTCACAACTATGGCACGGCGCCAAACGATGAGCTGCCTTTCATATCAGAGCTTCTCCAACAAACTTCGGATAAACGCCACAATGGGAAAAATGTGGACGAATTGCAAAAATACCATCTTTCCCTTCGCGCAAGACTGCTAATTGAAGTCGGTAGAGTTCGTCCGGCTAAGGTGCTGTTTGGCCTCGCTTAGCTTCCAGATTCGGCAATCCACGCTAATGTGACCGTGTTGCCGCGTGTGGCCGCCTGCCCGAACGCCTTGTGAGGAGCCCTGGGCCGCCAACTACCTGCATTGTCCAGTACGTAACAAGTGCCTGTGGAGTCTTTGGTCGTCCTGTTCACTGTCTTGGCTATCAACGTCGCAGGCCTGAGCTCGCCATGGTTGAATCATCGTGATAGGCTCCACAGCCGCATCTTTACAGATCCGATCACAATACACGGTTTGCTGAAGCGCATACTTCCTCAAGACAGTGATGCTAGACACGTCGTTCCAATTGCTTAGAGAAATTGTCTTGTAATAGCAACGATAAAGATATTCTAGCTGCCGTCTACCAACCTTCAACTCAAGCACCACCAAAGCCAGGGAACCCGTCTGCTATCTCCTTCTGCACCCATTCACGGTACTTGTTCAGACCTCCAAAATAAAACTTGGTGCTTGACTTCCTCCCTTCAACGTTGACGCCGAAAATCCAGCTCGCAGTAGTCTTGAACAGTGAGCCCTCCACGAGCTGATCGCACAGGTCGCTCCATTGCCGCTCAGCCTTGGCCGTGACCTCCATAACGTGATTGTCTTTCTTCTTCTCCGCGTTCAAGATGCACTCGGTGATAAAATCGATCTCGCTCTCGATGACGACGGGGAAATTTGCAAATGCGCCCTGTGGTCCGGATACGATGAACATGTTGGGAAATCCAGAGCATGCGATCGCGCCGTACGCCGTCGGGCCGTTCTCCCAATGCTTTTGGATCGGCTTGCCTTCGCGGCCTGTGATCTTGATGCGCAGGTAGTTTCCTTCGATAGCGTCAAATCCCGTTGCAAAGATCAAAACGTCGAGCCGGTGGACAGTGCCGTCTTTAGTCCTGATGCCCTCTGGCACAATCTCCTCAATCGGCGTTTCTCGAAGATCGACAATATCCACGTTTTCGCGGTTGAAGGTCTGATAGTATCCCGAGTCACAGAGCGGCCGGCGAGCGTAGAGGTCGCATGGCTTGAGAGCCTTGGCCTTCTTAGGGTCCTTGACAATCTCGTCAATCTTGCTGCGGATAAAGTTGCACGCCTCCTCGTTGGCCTCGAGGTTTGTGGTTATATCGCCGAATGCACTAAACATGAAGCGAAACCCGTTTCCTTTATCCCAGACCTCTTGGAATGCCTGGCGACGCTCTTCGGGCGTTGCTTCCATGGTTTTCCGGTCGGTTTCCGGCACGCCGAACGCCGTTGACGATGACCACACGTCCTGCCAGATCTTGTCGTAGTTTTGGTTGATCTTGTCGCGATATCCAGCTGGGATCTCGCCTTGTCCGCTGGGAACCGAGTATTGCGGGTGTCGCTGAAAGGACACCAAGCGACCGACTTCGGGAGCAATCGCCGTTATGACTTGCACGCCCGTAGACCCGTTGCCGATAATGCCAACCGTCTTCCCCGCCAACTTTAACTTGTCATCCCATTTGGCCGTATGGACGAGTTCTCCGGCGTATGAAGAGATACCGGGGATGTCGGGATAATTGGGCTTTGAGAGAAGACCGAGACAGTTTACTAGGTAGCGAGCATGAATGACTAGGCCCCCAATGCATGACACTACCCAGGTATTGACCTTGTCGTCCCAAGAGGCCGTCTCCATTTCAGTGTTAAAACGCATATACTTGCGGAGATCATGTCTCTTCACGATATGGCGCAAATACTCGAGGATCTCGGGCTGATAGACGTAATGGCGCGACCACGGGTAGGTACGTAAATCCTCCTTATCCCAAGAGTAGCGGTACAAGTAGGTCTCGGTGTCACTCATGGCGCCTGGATAGGTATTCCAATACCACGTGCCGCCGACATCGCCAGCAATGTCGATGCATTGAACGTTGAGTCCGGCGCGGGAGAGCTTGTAGGTAGAATAGATGCCTCCCACTCCCGCACCGACTACCAGTGCATCAACCTTGAGGACTTCAGGCATGGAACCCATGGTATCGGCTGAGGGCTCTGGAGGGACGTGTGGCAACGTTTTGGCTCTTGGCTGTTCTCGTCGCTTCGGCCAGGGAGAAACAAAGGGATAGAAAGGAAACCGACCGATCATATTATCATCAAATACAACGCTCGATGCAGAAACAGCAACATTTAATTATCTGCTATTGAACGAGTTCCATGAGAGGTCATGCTCTGTAGGTAACCCTCGCGTCCCGAACAAATAGAGAAAGCGGGCCAGAATAGGTAGAGCACGTATCGAGTTGCCCGGTTCTGGACCACTCGCGAAGTAGGTGCATTGGCTCTCGCATAATGGCAATGCCTTGTCACGAGTTGCTCATTACGACGCAGCAGTTGCACAAATCGCATGTGCCGAGTATGATCCACACCCACCCCTCGTTTGCAGGCCGAATCGGGTAATACGTAACGTTAACCCTCCACCACTTTGATCGGGCTATCAGCCACGCAGCTTATCTTTGTCTGTGTATGTCAGACGAGTCATCCTCTACTTCTTATGTCAATATTACTTGCGCTGAGACATGTTTGGCTGGTTTTCCGAGACCATACGAGTCCTCAGTGAAGACAACAATGGCGGATAGGTTCGACCTGGAAACAATCTCATCTATCATCCGCTATATATAGATCCAGTAAACATGGGCTTATCAGCATATGGATACATCCGATTATTAAATATTTGAGGCTTTCCAAATTGGTACCAGCTGCCCTTCACCTCCAGTTACTGGGTCTTGGGGCATTGGGACCTCCTTGATCATTTTCCACACACCCTCAAATTCCTCCAGAAGTTTATCTCCGTTCTCAGATATCCACTTGGGTGAGCCCTTCCTGATAGTCAGCTTCGACAATTAAACACATCAAGCAGATACTAACCTCGGGAAAGAAAGACAGGTACCGATAGTGGCCTTCGTCGGAGATATTCGAGTGGCCGGTTCCTGCAGGGTGCACAATTACATCCCCTTCTCTAAGTGTCAAGAGCAACCCAAGTTGGTCAGTATTCTTTGACTCCGAGCCTGGAGGCGCCGTTTCGTCGAGTTTGCCGATTCCCATGTGCACTTGAGAGGATCCTGAAAGCACCGCTATCAAAAGCCCCCATCAGTAGGCGATTGGCCCCCTTAGCGCTGGAGAACCATCTACTTACCGTAACATTCATGAACGTTGGGGTGGAAATGACGCCTGTATACGGCTGGCCATACGATTCCCTGGGGTAGAGTGATGAGATGGTTTCTCTCCAACACGGACGAGTCGAGGATCTCTCTACTTACAGCCCTGAACCAGCCGTTCTTCTCAATCCAAGCCTGCACTACTTCTTCTGTCCGTGGATTTGGCAGCACATTTCTGTACACTAGCACCGGCATTTTGTTGTTGGGGCAGTACTTGGTGGCTGGCAGAACATATTGCTCTGGCGGTGCGATTCCTGCGCGCGCTAGAGTAGCCATTGTTCTGAAGAGTAGTAAGGCGATTATCTGGATCTCAATTCTCTATCGGCTGTTAACCATCCTACACAGGTCTAATGAACTCTTGAAATACCCCTGCCCAGCCTCTGTTCAAAGTCATGCTCTCCAGTTCAGCCGAAATAGTTGCCAGAAAGGGTTCATTCCCAGCTAGCTTCGACTCCATGAAGCCTTATCTCTTTCTCTAGCCCTACAGTAGCGAGGGATCTCAAGCGCGGGGAAACGATGACGTAGGTTTGGTAGCATGCACATCAAGGGCTAACGCGGGAGGGTCAACTGATCTGGAGCCGCTCGCCTTGAAGCCGAAATGGGCAATTTTGGGCTCAACTCGAATGCGGGGTAAATCACGGATGTCAACGACTGGCTGTTCCGAGAATGCTGCCGAGCGTTGGCTGCATAGTCCCTCATGGAAAACTACAAGGTGGAGTAGGTTCAATGATGCTCGGCCGCTGCACTCCGCGAGCACAACTACCATCGAACCATCAGGTTCCATGCCCCTGCTTCCACATTCTCAGGCCACTTTTCCCTGGAAACAGCACTCCTAGCCAACGATGGCAAAGTTCCGGGTTCGCTTTGCACCTACCAAGTTCACACCGAGGCCCCTTGAAGCTCAAGAACCGTCGCAGCCAAACAACGACACTCCTCTGCGGCGATACTACAAGAGCCGCTACGGGTGTCGCGAGTGCAAACAAAGCCGGTCCAGATGCGACGAGACATACCCTGTCTGCCGACGGTGCTCGCGTCGAGGGATCGTATGTCATGCCGCCGCCAGAGAGCAACAGTGGCAGATCCAACTACCCGGCTTCACTCTGTTCCCAAAAGGCCAAGGGGCATTATCTCGCAGCGACAGCGGTTTCTCCTTCAGAGATGATAATGAGCAACATTTGTTGCGGTATTGGCTTGAGAAGACAAGCCGGATATTGGTGGCTTCTGACGATGAGAACCCCTTCGCGTACCCAATCGTGGAACATCTAGTCAACAGCCAGTCCATGCTGCATATTATCAAGAGCATCAGTTTAGCGCATCAGCACTTTTTCCAACCTAGCAAGGTGCAAAACAGCCTTGAGGAGAGGATCAAGGCGATAGAAGCTCTCAGAGCTGAGTTGAGCACAGGCTCTCAGCAGCTGCACACCCTGTTTCTCTCTGTCTACTTGCTAGGAATATCGTCGTCTTTTCTTGACCATCAACTGCAAGACTTTGGCCAGGAACATCTGGAAGCTGCCAGGGTAATCATCCAGCTCATATTATCGGACGAAACCTCGCGCAAACACCCGTTGACACGCTTGATTGTCGGCACCTTTGTTTACTGGGATATGTCGTGTGCCTTCCTGGCCAATCCAACTGAGAGTCCCGCAAATGACCTGGACAGCGATATCTACGGCTTCATCACTGGGGAGATGTCTGACTTCTCACATCCCATTACTGGTCCCTGCACCGAGCTATTCTTTGTCCTCTCCACATTAGGGAGATACATCCGCTATCTGATGACATACGGGAACCGTGAACAAGAACTTGAGCTGGTTCTCGAAGCTATACTACTGAGCTGGAGGTGTCCTGACTCCGAATCCCAGATCATGTGGTCGCAAACCGCAGAGGCTTTCCGTAAACACGGCCTGATCATGTTTTATCGCTTCTGCTGTCCAGAGAGCGTCCAGGGGTCCATGGAAACATGGCTTAGTGCTGGCATGCCACACCCTACACGAGAAACAGACCAAATAACTCGTCAATACGCAATCGACATCATGACCTCCCTATCCACCATCCCCATCACCTCAACACATCTAGTCCTTCAACCCATACCCCTGCTAACAGCTGGGGCAGAGTTAACTGCGGAGGACGGTCATTTCCAGAGCCAGAGCAAGTCGAGATTACTTGCTCTGTATAGTTGTAGTAGGATTCCAGCAAATCTCGTAGCAGCTAATTTGTTGGACAGAATTTGGCAGCTGAGGATGCAAGGCGGGAGTATCACTTGGCTGGAGCTTCTTGTTCAGGACAATATGAAACTGAGAATCGGATGAGATTGATCTTTGTCTTATGGTATATCCGAAATAAATTATATAATTAACGGCAATTTGGGGCTTCCTTCCATTACTTCAGGATGTTATCTGGTGAAGAAGCGTGGTCCTAACCACCCTCCCTATTAATCTACCCGTCAATCAACTCACGAGGATCTTTGGGCCTCTATTAACAAGCAACTAAGATCGCCTTTGCCGTAATGTGAACGAAGAGGGAAAGCAAAAACTAAGGCTAGGAGGGCAGAACGGCACTTGACTAAGTGAGAGCTCCCTGTTCTGGAACCTGAAGATAGTAACGCGACTTGCCCTTTCCGAGCAATTTGAGGCCCCCCCGCCCACATCACTTTGACATTGTGTTCCATCAAACCTAATATGGTAAAGGCCTTGCTCCTTCAGCATTGCCCCCACGCACACTACCATGTGGCGCCGCAATGTGCTCCTTTTTGGTAACCCGCTCGCATCTTTTGCACTCACAAGATGTGATGCGGATGTCTAGTAATTGCAAACACCTGGTGATTTGGATAAGCTCGCAGAGTGTATGGTGTCTATAAGAACCGTACTTTTGTCAACCATTTCCTAACCCAAATTCTAATCAATATTACACGTTAAAACCCAATCACAATCTGTACAAAATGTCTCATCACAACCCTTTGGAAAACCAGGCTATCGATCAGCCCCGGCCGGTCAAGGTCATCTGCATTGGGGCCGGCTTCTCTGGAATCCTGACGGCCATCCGGTTTCCTCAGCGGATTCCCAATCTCGAGCTGACCATTTACGAAAAGAACGCCGACATTGGAGGAACGTGGTATGAGAACACGTACGTACTGTCCTATCCATTCCCTGACATGCGACCCTAACAATTGCAGATATGCTGGAGTTGGCTGCGATGTTCCCTCGCATGTTTACCAGTACTCGTTTGCTGCCAATCCAAACTGGTCAAAGTTCTACGCGGGAGGCGCAGAGATTCAGCAGTATCTAAAAAATGTCGCCTGGCGTTACGATGTCGAGAAATATGTTCGTCTTCAGCATTACTTTGAAAAGGCTGATTGGGACGAAACGGCTCAAAAATGGATCGTGACAGTCAAGAACCTGAAGACTGGCGAGGTTGGTATCTACCATCAAACTCGCTAACTCGACTAATTTTTTTCCAGACTGTGACAGACACTGGTGATATCCTGATCAAAGGAACTGGGGTTCTTAACAAATGGAAGTGGCCCGATATCAAGGGCCTACACAACTTCAAAGGATCCCTCATGCACACAGCTGGCTGGGACCCCAAGTTCGACTGGACCGACAAGAAGGTTGCCCTAATCGGTGCTGGTTCGAGTGGAATCCAAGTGTTGCCTCATATCCAGCCCAAAGCGAAACACGTATTTCACTACATGCGCGGTAAAACCTGGATCAGCCCTGTTACCTACGCAGCCGAGGTCAGTGGAGGCATTAACAAAGGTGTGTTTCCGTCTCATCTATGGCCTTGATGAATTCTCACATCGTGGAATTTAGAATACACCCTCGAAGAGCGAAAGGAGTTTGCCGACAATCCACAAAAGTACATGGAGTACCGTCATGTAGTGGAGGGGGTTATGAACAAGAGCCAACTATCTACGTTCCTAGGTTCCGACGTCCAGAAAGAGTTCTGGGTTGAATCGGATGCCTTTATGAGAAGAAAGCTGGAGCAGAAACCAGAGATCTACGAGTCACTTATCCCCAGCTTCCCACCTGGATGTCGCAGGCTAACCCCTGGCCCTGGGTATCTCGAGGCGTTGATCGAAGATAATGTCACTTTCATTGGCGCGGGCATTCAAAATGTGACAGAGAATGGTATTTTCAACGCCAATGGGGAGTTCCACGAGGTTGACGCCATTATCTGCGCAACTGGCTTCGACTAGTGAGTTTGAGGTATCAGAACAGTTTCCTCCCGGTCACTGACCGAAAGTAGTTCCTGGAGCACCGCAGATACGCCCATCACAGGCCGTAATGGCATCACGCTCGAAAAGATGTGGGATCCTTGCCCCGAGGCATACATGGGCCTCACGATACCCAACATTCCCAACTTCTTCATGTACCTTGGCCCTGCGGGGGCACCTGGCTCAGGAAGCTTTCTGACCATGCTTGAGTTTGTGGTCGAGTACATCATCAAATGTGTCAAGAAGTTGCAGAGGGAGTATATATCGTCTCTTGAGCCTACGTAAGTTTCTTGGTCACATTCCACGGTCTTGTTGCTGATTAGGTATTGTAGGATGGAGGCGCACATCGACTTTTGTAGACACGCGGACAAGTACTTTGAGAAGACCATCTTTACTTTCCCAGTATGGTCAATCGTAAAGATATCTTGAAAGAAGGATCATTACTAACCTATTTGTCCACTCTAGTGCAAGTCTTGGTTCAAGCGCAACCAAGAAACTGGCCGAGTCGTGGGTGTCTGGCCTGGGTCATCCGTCCATGCTCAACGCGCAATGGAGAGCCCGCGCTTTGAGGACTTTCACTACGTGCGCATGCCAGACGTCCAGAGTAACAGGTTTAACTGGTTTGGGAACGGTCTGACTGTCGCACAAGAACAGTGTGCCAAGACAACACAGTACCTGGATGACGTGGATATTCCTCCTGTCATCAACCACGGGCCAAGGCCAGAAGTCAATGGTTTGCATGCCGATAAACCTATGAGCTTTACGAATGGGTTGGATGGTGAGAAGGCAGCACACATTGCTGAAAGCGTCTCTACGATGCCCTCATAGAGAGTGTATTTATTCTGGCTGCTTCGGCATTAGACCTAGCAAGGTTTCTAGTAATCGAATCATGGGTTAAATACATTCATATTTCTTAATTCCCCTACACGGCATGTTCCAATCTCTTCAGCTTCAACCTTTCAGTTTTAAAGAGCATGCCGAGTAGAGATCTCCGAAGTTATCATAGTTCCAGGTCCTTAGCGGCTCTTATTACGGGGCTCCACAGACAAGTTTGCCGTTATCGTTACCGACAATGGTATCTAATACCGACATTAGACCAGACTCCGGATATATGGGATGATCAACAGGGTGACTTGCCGAGGTCAATGGGGGCAAGGGTATCACTTCCTTGACAGTTGCAAGTGTACACCGTAGTACCCGTCGAAAGTGAGCAGTCGCTGCAGCTATCCATAAAATTACCCCAATCGGCATACTATTCCTAGATGAGCCTTATCCATACTGAAGACAACATTGCGGTGGTGAATACCTGGAGGTTGCCGTTGAAGTTTCCAATGCACATGTTCAGGGGCAGCTCAGCTTCGGTAGTAGCACCCGACACAGTGCTACAGGTTGCCTGGAGAAACTCTGGCTTATCGCGTCCATTGAAAACGCGAATGTTAGTGCACGATCCTGAGAAGCCTTTGGTATCCGCGGCGGCTAGGGCAGCAAAGGAGACGGCAAGGATGAGGAGGTTCATGATGGCTGAGGTCTTGCTGCTTGGTGGTGTGTTTCGAGATGCCGAGCTGGGCAGGTATTTACCGCCGAAAAGGCGATTTCTTACGCATTTATATACTCTGCTATTCGAGCAAACTGGCTCTCCTTAATGTGCTCGCCTGACCAACTTCCCTTCCTGGTAAGCTTCGTTCTCACCCTTTATTTACAGAAACATCGATACTTTATCGTTGTTGGGGGAAATACGGGAGAGAGCCATTCTGTATAACGGTTGGATGGAATACGAAGAGGATTAGCCGCTTCTCCTCTGATATCTCAGGCAGTTGGACAGAATACGGGAAGGAATCACATCCTGGTATTGCTAAGGCGAAATAAATTATAAGTATAAAACTGCGGTAAGTTACTGTGTCGTGCTCGGTGACGGGAGGGAATAAAATATGATAGTATCTAACTGGCAAAAGAGAGCATACTTGAGTGAGTACGGCATTGTTTTTCGGCCCCCAACCAACATGGCGAAAGACTCTGAAGGCATTTCAACCAGGGTGAATTTTTGGCCCCCAACGAAGCCCGGGTCAGAATCTTGGCGTAATTGACTATCCTGGCCGGCAGGACGTAGCGAAAGGACAGGCTTGAATCCTACTGCGATGTCGTATCAGCCCTGAGTTGGCTGCTCCGCTACATGTCCAATATACTGTATGGGTATGGGGGCTCAAGTCTTAATGGTCAATCAGCGGGCCACACCGGCGATTTAAGGACTATTATAGCTCTGGTACCTTCAGACAGATGATCAGAGGAAACACAATAGAAAAAGAACACAGTTTCTTTACATAAATAGGCATTTCCTGCGATTTAAGACCAATCATCAACGTATGCCTACCACTGCGACCCTCTGCTGACCAGCACCTTGGTCCTCGGTGCTCTAAGCGTGCCATCCACTGACGCATCTGCACAGAACGAGCGTCGCCAGGATGCATCCGATTGCAATGATCATGACTTCATGGCTGAAAGGTGACCGTCGGTAACGTGAACGGCGGCAATGCGCAATGTGCCGCATTCTGGAGCAACGGCATCATCCCCAAGGAGATCCAGGCTCAGGCCGATGACTGCATGCTTCGTTGGCTCAAGATCCGCTACAATGATGGGTCTGAAAGGGAGTATGGTACCAACCCCAATGTCGACAAGAGCAACCGAGATGGCAGAATCACCCGGGACCCCTGGGTCGAGCACTTTACATCCTTCCACATGCAGGGAGGGGGTCGGGATGGCGGCGTCAGCCGTCTATTTCCCCGGCTCAACACCTGTCCTCGCAACACCAAGTGCAATCTTTTGGATCCCAGCACGTGTGGCCCCGACTACTGCGAGATAGACGTCGGCGCATATGCCGACGGGACCGAAGAACTCGACGTTCCTCGCGGTATCGACCGTGACGGCATGCTCCTCGGCTTTTCACTTAACGCCGGCGGCGGGATTGACTCGTTGACACCCATCTTTTCTGACTCGCCAATCGAAAAGGTCATTTTCAAGGACCATTAGTTCGAACCCAGTTTCGAACAGCTCAACGAGAGACCCTTCAAGTAAGTCGGACAGCCTAATGATGAGACACGCTGACAGTTTGGCAGTGAGAGGATGATGGAAGTAGTCCAAGTCAAACACACCCCCGACAACAGGAAGTCCGAAAGCCGTGCAAGGCTCTGGATCGACTCGTCGGCCAGGGCCCAGAAGATACACAAACTCAGCCTCGCGAGGGAGCGGGGCACCGAAGATGGCGGCGAGCTCGGCCTCACATTGAAGGGTGAATGGGCTTGGAAGATCGGTGTCCTTGAAGTTGACCAAAAGTTGGGCGCCGACATGTCAGGCAAGTACGTCGGTAAAGTAATCGTCAAGAACGCTCACGGCGATGAGTATTCCAAAGGCACCGAGGTGAGTGAGCCAGAGATAAAAGAGATGATCCTCAACTGAGCCTGGTGCTAACCACGGATCCAGGTCGAAGTCAAAATCCGCGCCCAGAAAGAGGTTCCGGCCCAGCAAAAGGTTCACTGCACATCAACCATCATCCAGAGCAAAGCCAATGTCAAGTTTTCAGCCACTGTATGTTTCTAACCAAACTGACTCGTTGGAATGTTGCCAGCTGACTCGACCACAGGTCGAGAACCGTCTCAAGAGTGGTAAGAGCTTTGAGTACAAGATCAGCGGTATGCTGGAGAGCGCCGAACACTCCGAGGCCTATACGGAATGCGAGGATGTAGAATCAAGGGCCTCTGCAGGCTCACAGAAATTTCCAATCAATGCAAAGGTGGCAATCAACGGCACGGTTCCAGTGCAGCAACCGGACCAAGATTCCGATGAAGACTGAGGCCTCGTCATCACCAAGCCTGGCACCTATTGTCCAGATGGTAGAAAGGTTTCGAGCGAGGAGATGGTCTTCGAGGACTGCTTGGCCGCATGCGGCCTGTAGGCAGTCGTGACATATTTTGAGGTGCAGAAGAGGATGCTTGGGGCGGTTGTTGAAAGCTCCTTGAAAGCTCTGGTCATATTCTTCAGACCATTTTAGATTAACTCCTCCCCAATATTTTTACCGTCAACTATAGTTCTACATCCTTACTTCTTAAAGCCAACTTTACACAAATCAAGTTTTTCTGTGCCATTCAATCTCTCTTTAAATCATGACCTTTTCTAAGTAGACTCATGAGAACTTAAGTTGAATAATAGCATCTCCATAGCTTCTTAGAGAAACCCAATAAAAGGTCTCCAATTATAGCCACCAAAGGCTTACCATGGGCTTGCAACACTACTATCCCGTGTCAATCGTAGCATTCTGTCCCGCCTCGGGGACTTCCAGAGATGGCGCCAGGTACCTCTCTATCTCAGGAGTCGTCGGCCAGCCTTGTGTCTTGACCTCATTAACTGGTCAGAGCCATCTTTGTGTCAACAATTTGGTCAGCAATCGAAGGAATTTAGTCAGCCATTTGCTACTTTTTCCACCTTGATTTGGACTGGAAGGATTCGTTCTCGGAGCTTTCTTCTCTCAAGCCCTGTCAACTTTGTGTGACTTGCAGGGGTCGGAAGCTTGGCGTTACCCGAGGCCGAATGACAACGCCGAATCTTATTAATCAGGTGTACAGAGTGAAATGGTCGCGACGTTATAAGCCGGTACAAGTCTCCAGCTTCTATAGCAAGGCACACTCATCCGACTTTGATACCATCCACACTCGCATTTTGTCACATACCAAACACAAACCTACAATGGTCTCCATCAACCTCGCCTACAGCGCCCCAATCAACCCCAGCGGTGCCCTCCCGGTCTTGACCAAGGCCCAAGTATGGGCCGGTCTCAAGCGCAAAGTCCGACGAGCTCAAGAATTCGTCTCCGTCATTGCCGAATGCGAAGTCCTTAGCGAAGAAGCCACCGAGACGGGCGACAAGGTCATCCGCAAAGTAGCCTTTGCGCCCGGCGTTATCATCAGAGACGGCACGTCGCCTGTCAAGGAGACCGTCTATCAATACGCGCCAAGCCGTGTCGATTTCCACCAAGAGGACGGCAGCACTATCTCTAACATTGTCAGTGCTGGGCCTGACGGGGAGTTGATCATGACATACTCGTTCGAGCTGCGTCACCCAAATGTCGCGGAAGGCAGCGAGGAGCACAAGAAGTTGGAGGAGAAAAACTGGGCAATGGCAAAGATTGCGGTTGAAGGGTCTATCGACACGATCCGACGCCTTGTCAAGGATGGAGAACTTTAAGAATGAGTCAATTAACCATACCTAAGGCAAACAAAAGAAATATCTAGCTCCACTGGCTACAAGTTGCTTTTATCTACACCCGAGCCTCCTCTAATCTGCATTTAGGGAATGTGATGTCTAGGATAATAAGCAACAAGAGGACCGAGCTTGCAGTTGAGGTACTTCGTCCATGAATATGCCTTCTTTAACATGGATCTCTCAAACGTCCTGCTCTCCGTGCTGAGACAGGGCATATCCATGTTGAGTGTACTCCATGCCAGTTGTTAACCCAACTTGTCAAGTGTTGTCGCCAAACCTTGGTTTCCGTCTTGGTAGTACGCGGAATGGGTTAGCTTGGTTTTCTACCAAAATTTAGCAAAAAAATAAAAAACACACACACACCGACCAAAGTTCCATTTTATAACCACTGCTAGGCATTAGCTGAAAGAAATACCGATATTGCCGGTAAATTGAATTAATTTAGCCGAGGCCTTTGGCTGGCTTGCCATCTATTAGAAAGGGGGGTCGCCAGTTAATGCGACCACGGAAATGTCTCACGTGAGCTAAGTGAAAGCCTTACAAGGCGTGCGGAACCTAATAAGGGCAAGTCCAAGCGAGGTACCGGGTCCTGGTGTGCCTATTCATCGGGCTGGCAGGGAGTTCAGATTTAGCCGAATGAACGGCGCATCAACAGCCACAATTGTCCATGACTCCAAGACAACAGCCACTGTAACCCCTTCCGTGATCAATGGTGGGAATGGGGATACGGGTATCGAATCAAACTGGCTGGCATAGCTGTGAAGATTCCTTGACACATTTGAACTTATGTCTACTTCAGTTATGGCGAGGGGACTAAATTTCAACCTCCAGTTGTTGATCAAGGTATACACGTATGGAGTCAAGCAAAGGCGTATTGGTGTTTTCAATAAGAAGCAGTAAACAATTACGGTTGTGTCTATTTAGATGCAGACCCTGAGACATAATGCCGCGCCAAAGCACCGCTAACATATCATCATGCAGAGTATAAAACAAAACTCACTTGACATACCGACACACCAAACACTTTTCGTCGTAAATAGTCATGCCTTTCAATATCCCGTCAAAATCTCTGTGAATTAAAGGCTCCCTGCTCCAGCAGGCTAAAAGTGTTTAACCTTGAAGCTCCTGTGCCACGACTGGAGTCTTCGAGTCTGTTCGTCCATCCATCTCGGCATAGGATTGGTACATTTGCGGGTGGCTCGGATACGTGTTTGGTTGGTGTTGGTACATGTCGGATTGAGGCTGGTACCCAGCTGGATTAACTGGAGCGCCTTGAGAAACGCTGCCCCCACGGTCATGGTCTGTCGCTCGCTTCTTTCTGAGCCAGAGCCAGACAGCCAGGCCTGCGACAAGTGCAGCAGCAGGTATACCCACACCAAGCCCAATCTTCATGCCTTGGTCACTGTCTGAGGTATCGGGGTCCTTCGTGTCTGTCTGTGTCGCAGCAGCTGAAGTCAGGCTGGCTTCGGTGGAGGCCGTGGTGGCGCCGGCGGCTGTGATAGTAGAGGAAATCGATGAGGTCGTCTTGGCCGAGGATGTTGATGTTTCGATGGTCTCGCTCGAGGTTGTCTCGCTAGATTCGCCGACGATGTTGCCCTTCTTGTCAAGAAATGTCCCCCGGCCAGCATCGCAGCAGCCAGCATCATTGTCGCAGCAGTAGCTTCCATCATCGCACTTCAAGACTCGCGGAAAGCGGTTGTTCTCCTCCTCTGCGAGTCAAATCAGATATCCATACTCTGCAACCCACTCGTCAAACTCACCGTAGACGCAAATAGCTGCACACTTCGTCTTGTCGTAAGTTGGAACGGCGCATGGCCCTCTCACAAACTCATTCTCGGCTTGACCTTTGTTTTTGCAAAGCCGGTTGGGCATGCAGGTTGCATCCTCTCCGCAGCAGGCAGAAGAGCCAGGACACTGTTTGTTGTTCGTCCATTGCTGTCCGTCCACCCCCCAGCATCTACCCTGTTGGGCGACCGCCGACGTTGGTACGTAGAAGAGAGCAAGACTGAAGAGAACTCTGGAGCGCATGGGGACTTTTGTTGGGTTGCAAAAGTGAGTCAAGAAAATTACTTTTTGTGTGTAGTGATACAGGAGAGAGCAGTATTCCAGGTTGTCGATAAGACGAGATCGAGGAGTCTAAGATGAGGGGGGGACGACCCCGGGTTTTAAAGATCACTCACCAGGCTCGGGCGCCAAACAACGAGGATGCGCGAGGGTAAGGACCATTGTTGCTGTTGGGCTTGTCCGACTTGTACTATTGGTCAAGCCAACGCCATGTCTGTCAGGGCTCTGTTACGGATGTACTTTTTC
This sequence comes from Fusarium setosum, assembly GCA_013623625.1. NCBI lineage: Eukaryota > Fungi > Ascomycota > Sordariomycetes > Hypocreales > Nectriaceae > Fusarium > Fusarium setosum. The sequence goes on from JABFFE010001238.1 coordinate 29,719, forward strand.
AGGGGTCTCCTGTTGGGCCAAGACTTCGTTGCTGAGCTCTTTTCTGCACAGCCTACAAGGGTTATATTAGCTGAGACCCTAAGTTCTTCCTTCGTGGAGAGCTCACTACACAAGAAAACTTTCCAGGAGCTAAAAGCTCTTAACCCTAAGACCGATTTTCTTGTTCACTCGCAGCTATACTCACAGGTGCTCGAACACGTTCCCTGACGTCCTGAATTGGAGTACTCTGTTACCAGGCTGGTTACACATAGACCTGTCGCTCCTACCAACACGACTACCTAGCGGTTAACTGCAGGTTGGGGGCCAAAAGCTCAAGCCCACGTTGGACACATGGGGGCCATAACCCCTTGAAAATATGAGATGAACTTCCACCCAAGCGGGCTGGGACGCGATGGCCATATAGCCAGTTCTTTGGCATACCTGATTGCAAACTGCGTCTAGATGAGACGTAAGTTTGATATTGATTTTGTTGAAAAACCTCCAGATAAAGAATGAGCATTAAGGAGAGCCAGAGATCAGGCTGAACCGGTAATAAGCAGCCCTAATCCTCCTCAGACAGGGCTTGAGCCGATCCTCCTTGGCGACCACAGGGGGGCGGCTCAGGGCTTCTGGTTATTGGCTCGTTGCAAACGTTGTTGGATTTAACTGCATCCCTCCTCGCTGGTTGGCCACCGCGAGGTCTTGGCAGTTGATGGCCCCACGGAGAGTCTCAGCCACCCTGGTCATGACAAATCTCAGCTCGAGGAGTTAGGGCCGGCTCCATTCCCTGTTGCTGACGCTGCCTCTTGCCTCTCACCAACGCGCGTCACACGACCTCGAGCCTAAATCGACCATTCTCACCATGTTGCTGGATCTGTCCTTGAGGCTGGGCCAGCTCTTTGGGAATCCGCGACAGACGCTAGTACGACTATGCATTTTCAGTTCTATATCCATCTTGCTCGTTTTCGCCGTTTTCAGAGGCTGGCCGTCCGCGTGGTTGGGCGTTGGCAAGTCACCCATATCCGAGGCTGAGCTCGCCAACATCACCCAGATTGCAAACGAGTTTGCCGACCACCCAGTTGAGGCCCCGTACAAGGACAAGTTTTGGGAGGTCGGCCAGCGGTCCAAGCAACTCAGTCGGTGGCTGTCGCAGGCCGACAAGCTGAACCCGACATCCCAAGTTGGACAAGAGCTCCTTGGCATCATCGAAGCGACAGCTCAGCAACTCTTCCCCTTCCTTCAGAACCCACCACACAACCCCCACTCCCAGTCGCCGTTATCTGATCTGAGGCACTCTTTTGATAGAGGGTCTCGCGGCATCGTCATCCCTGTGGGAGGAGGCGAGCAATCGGTTCGTTTTGCTGCACACCTGATCGTCACCCTCCGAGAAGTTTTAGGTTGCAAGCTGCCGATCCAAATCGCTTATTCTGGAGAGGAAGACCTACCAGGGGGTAGCCGTGATAAGCTTTCGAAGCTTAGTGGCGTAAAGGACGTTGAGTTTCTCGATGTTTTGGCCGTGTTTGATGACACTACGCTGAAACTCAAGGACGGTGGATGGGCTATCAAGGCATTTGCAGTACTTGCTTCAAGGTTTGAGGAAGTAATCCTCATGGATGCCGATGCCGTGTTTATCCAAAAACCCGAGAGACTATTCGCTCAGAAGGCCTACATTGAGAAAGGTGCCTACCTATTCCACGACCGGTTGTTGTGGCAGCACGCATTCCGAGAAAGACATGACTGGTGGAAGGATCAAATCAAGGTGCCCTCGCCGGAAATGAACAACTCACTGGTATGGACCGAGGACTACGCTGAGGAATGCGACTCGGGAGTCGTCGTTGTTGACAAGGCCCGGGTGGATATTCTTGTCGGCATGCTTCACGTGGCTTGGCAGAATACCTATGATGTTCGTGAGGAAGCCACATACAGACTTGGCCATGGAGACAAGGAGTCTTGGTGGCTTGGCCTGGAACTCGCCGGGTCGACATATGAGTTTGAAGCGCACTACGGCTCGATACTGGGCTGGGCCGATGAATCTGGTGGACAGAACGTGACGAAAGTGTGCAGCTTTGTCATTGCCCATACTGATGAGGATGACCGGTTGCTCTGGTATAACGGGAGTTTGTTGAAGAACAAGCGCGTGGACCCGAACGGATACGAGGTCCCTGAATACTGGATGATGGACGGCAAGTGGCACAAGGGTGGGACGAAGGATGATATGAGTTGCATGACGGATGCAGAAGCAATCGCCTTGACAAAAGCAGAATCTCGTATTCTCAGAGATAGCATCGAGGCTGCAAAGAGGGTAGACGTGGCTTTAAAAGAAGAGAGATGAGGCAAGGGAACACATCGCCCTCGAAATTTCAAGTCGTCTGTATTCTAGGCTTCGTTCCAAAGACCGCCCCGTGGAAGAACTTTCTCATTGGTATCATAACTCTGACGCCCCTAGGCGGATTAGGGGAAAAGCATTAGCAAAAGAGCACGGTACCTTGCCGATTATCGCCCACAACACCCCCGCCGAGGCTCAGCATCTAGCACTCGTAGACCCTCAAGTTCACAAGCACATACATCCTAAGGGGAGTCTTGTCAGTTTTAAATTGGTCCTTTATTTGGCCGCCTTTTCTCAAGTGCGACGGTTGGCAATTCAGGTGCAATTCAGCTAAAATAGGTGACTTGATACCTTTTTTTTTTATGACTTGCCTCCCCTTAGTAGCGCAACGCTAGGTAAAATAGATCAAGACATGAGACATATCGAAAAAGAATCTAATATTCCATTAAAATCATTTTTAGGCCAGGGGCCTAAGAATATAAAGCGGGATCTACACTGATTGCTGGGTCATCCAGTAGAGTGGCGTGAACGTAAGTAAAAAAAGGCATCAGAGTTGCCTAACCCCGGTCTACAACGCCAACCTCTCCTTCAGTCTCCTCAGGTTATCGCCCTTAGTGAGAATGACGGCGGCCGTGATACGCCCTGAAGCCAGCACCCACAGCCCGAGGCCTGCTGGACAGAGTCTTGAACGCATCCTGCATCGCCTTCAGGTGACTCCAGTCCTCGCTATCCTCAGCAAGACTCCAAGCCATGAAGCCGCCAAGACCCTTGTGGGGAAGCAGACCAAAGATCTTCTCGGTGATCAACTGGGCAGTATCCCAGGTCCAGTACAGTCGAGTCTCGGCATCCCAGTACCATTGGCCACCCAAAACCCTGTCGGTCTGGCCGTTCTCCAAGGCCTTGTGGAAAGAGGCGGTAATATCGGTTCCCTCGCATCGGCCGTAGGGAGACTGGCAGCCAGTACCGCAGTGGGCAGTAGAGTTTCCACTGCCAAATCGTCAGTTCCGACTCTCATCGTCATCGTCCAGGTCACTCACCAGAATCCAAACTGGCTGCAGCATTGAACCTTGCCGCACTTGAAGGAAGTACCAGTGCCGCAAGTGTCGTCGGGCGACGTGGTAAGGTTCGTCGGGGGAGGGACAAAGTTAGCCTTTTCGAAAGTGACAGCACCAGACAGGCCAGTGTCGCTACCATCTGCGGCTTCGAGGAGTTCCGTGGGGCATCCAGTTGGCTCAGTACATTCAACGCCCTTCTTGGTGGTGAACCACTTGGCATAGAATGGGATACCAATCACCAGCTTGCTGGGGTCGAAACCTCGATCGATGTAGGCGTTGACGGTGTTGGCAGTACCGACGATGGAGGTGTGGTGGGTGGTAAAGTGGTCCCTTCGGTTCATCAAGTCGTAAGACATGATCTACTGCTTGTTAGCCTTCGTCGTATCATGCTTTTCTGATTACTCACGTTGACAAAGTCGACGGCATCGTTGATCTTGGGGCTCTCCTCGGGGGTATACGCAATCATGTCCCGCTCAAGACCGGGCACGGCAATGGAGAGCTCCTTCTTGCCAATGGCCTTCTTGATCTCCTTCAAGAGCTTAGGGTAGGTCTTGATCTCGCTGACCTTCTTGGAGTTGGGAATACGCTTGTAGTCCTCTCCGTTACCAGCGGGGTACTCCCAGTCGATGTCTGGAGGTTGTTAGGTAAGATAAGTGAGTTCCAGGTAAGACCAACGTACCGACACAGTCGTATCCAAGTCTGTCCAAGGTGTCGGCAATGTTCTTGGCGTACTTCTTGCGAGATGCATCCGTCTTTGCACCCTTGCTCAAACCAGCAGTGTCCGCCCAACCGCCGATGGCCATGCACACCTTGGCATCCTCGTCAAAGAGATCGCGGATTTCGGCGAGAGGCTTGAACGGCTCGTACTTTCCAGCGGGCTCCTCGGCAAAGAGCGACGAGTTGGCAAAGGCGGTGATGACATAGTTGATGCCGGCAGTCAGGGTCTTGTTGGGGAGGTTGGTGGTGTGGTATCTGCCTGGCTTTAGATTGAGGATTCACCGCATACGAGACGAGTGTCACTAACTGGTCAAAGTAGAGGACGTATCGGGGTGTAGCTGAGGCTACAGCTGCCATGGCAGCCAGAGCGATTGTCTCGGCCCGCATGATGAATATTATCAATGAATGAGTGTAAAGAAGCTGAAAGGAGCGACTATGTTAACAACAAAGGAGTGACGATGCGTGGAGTCGAGGAGAACGGATCATCGGTGCCAGGAGGAACTGCATCCCCAGATATAGGCATCCAAGAGCCGGCACTTGCGGCAGTCGGCAGGGTTTGGACGACTATCACTTGAACCTGGCGTGTGTCAGTGTCCCAACTAACAAGGATTGAGCCTTGTAAAGGTAACCTTAAGAGATGTAGCGCATGCAGGTTATAACCTTGAATCGACCAAGGAAGGAACCGGCTGCAACGGTTTTCCCAGGCTGGTTGCGATACCCCAGATTAGGTTAACAAAGACAGCGAGCTGCTGTAGATGTTGGCGCGCGGTTCGGCATCCGAGGAGGCCGAGCTCAACGGCGCCACGCATCCCACTCTGCACCCGAAATTTGACAGCGATGATCGCGAATCCTTAATATCACAAGCTTTCCAACGTGTGCATTAGCTTGTGCCCGGTACCATCGGAGCAGGAAAGTGAGAGCATTATTTAAGGTTTTGTCAAAGGTCCCTGAAATGACCCCTTTTTTAATTTCGACGGAACCGGCTGTTTGGATCAAGGTTTGCCCTACGAGGCCCGAGCTATCCGGGGTGCTGGACCTTGCAGCAGGACCCCGTGGTTTATGCGCGCCTGTCAGAAGCGATTGAGGCTTCTAGAACGTCGGGAGACGTTTTGGCACTTCGAACAGGACCTCGTCGGCCGTCAAGAGATGCTCGAGAGCTAGCAACACCACTACCCTTGTAGCCGGACGCGTGTCTACGCCATTCTTGGTAAGCCTGCTCCATCTAAACCACGACGCCAAAATCCAACAGCCATCATGTCAGCGGTCTCACGTGGAATCGGCTAATGCAATACTAGTTAATTCACAATTATGAATGATTGCCGTGAGGGGTAGTAAGCAGAGAGAAACACACCGTCAGCATCCATTGCAGAGTTCGCGAAGCAGGTTGATTAGATATTCCCGTATCCATATCCGTCATGACGTCGACCCAGGGCCAGGCGCGCATTGCTATGCGTGACAAGCACTACAATGAGCACTGCGAGATCCAGCACGCGGCCATGCAGGCTGGGCTTGGCCTCCTTCCCAGCTACTCTGATCGTACGTCATTGCCATGCTACAAATGCTTGGACCCTTGTTCCCATCACACTCCAGTCAAACTCTAATGCCCTACGACAGGAGAGAAGGTAGTTGTCATCGATTATGGCTGCGCGCAAGGCGCCAACTCGTATGTTGCCAAGCCAGAACCCACCTCTCACTCCCCTGCTAACTCGACAAAGCATCGAGCCTCTCAAGAAGGTGGTCTCGACACTTCCCAAAGGCGCCACTGCTTCTATCATTTTCGAAGACACTGCCTTCAACGACTTTGGCAGCTTGGGCAAGACCGTTGCCAAGCACTTCTCGGCCTCAGAGGCACGACAGGATGTCTTGGTTGCTCCCAGCATGGTACCACTGGGCTTTTATCAACAAGTCATCCCCAACGGCCATGCTGACCTTGGCCTTTCCTGGTCCTCTCTTAACTATCTCGAGGATATCCCCTCGGTGTCTCTGGACGCGGCAGCTCCACCGGCCGAGTTCGCCGCTGCTCGCCACAAGGCCTTCTCGGCAGCCGGCCAGACGAACTTGATCAAACTCTTCAAGCTCCGAGCAAAGGAGATCCGAGAGGGTGGGTACCTCATCGCCGCGGTCGGTGGCCAGAAGCCCGAAGGGGAAGAAAAGTCTTCGAGCCCGGGTTTTCAGCCGCTGCAGGCCGCAATGTTGCGCATGGTTGGCGAGGGCAAGCTGAAGCCGGCTGAGCTCATGGAGTTCGCCATGTTTCCCACTCACGAGCGCACGCCTGACGAGTTGCGAGCCGCGTTGGAGGACCCGGGTGTGGCACCGCTGTGGGAGGTTGAGGTGCTAGAGCCGAAGCTGATCGAGCACCCGGCGTGGGCAGTCTATCAGGCCGAGGTGCAGGCTGATGCAAACACCAAGACCGAAGCGCTGCGAAAGTATGCTCGCGTCATCCTGGTCAATCTAGTCTCGGCGTCTGGGTGGTTCTGGGCGGATGTCTTGAGGAAGTCTCGGGGCGAGGATTGGGATGCGGACGCTTTCTTGGAGGAATTGATTGACGCATCTGTTGAAGAATGTGTCGAAAAGTTCAGCGACCTGAAGGTTGAGATTTGGTACAACTACATCAAGCTCAAGAGGAGTAGCCATGTTGCTTAGAAGGCTTGATATATGCGAATATGAAACCTTTAGTTTCAGGCATTTCAAAGTAACTGGTTTAGCCACGGTGGAGGATAACTCATTAAGCATATTTCAATAAAGTAGAGTCGAGAATACGAAGCAAACGGCACCCGCTCATTGTTCTTGAAGCTGGTTGCTCAGCATTGTTCTAATCTCTCATCGGATAAGGTGTAATCAAAGTATCATATCTCAGCCGGATCGCATTAACAGTGATATCATCCCAATTATCAAAAACTCCCCGGCAAAAGAACCAGAAAAACATTACAACCCGGACGTCCCACGGATGTCACTGCATACAAGCCAACCCGATCCATCCTTGGAGACGGGACAGTGCTCCCCATTCTATACCAAGTGTCGCGAACCATGTGCTGCTGGTTATTGATTACATTTAGGGCTAGCTTCGCAAGTGACCTTTTCGAGAAGGCAACCTTGCGGGTCGTGTTCAACGTGCCTCTGGCCCAAGCGGAAGACCTGCTCTGTCGTGGGGAAGAGAAGATTCGGATGCGGAGGCCGAGATCGATTTTGACGACGTGGATGCACTATTTAACGGCTTTTGAGCACAAAAGGTTATTCTGGATCGCAATTGTAAGCATAAGAGTTTTTGACAGACACATGGCAAATCCCCAGATGGAAGGGGGCGGATGGTACTCACAGCGTCATGAAGGAATGGTATTGTATGTTGCCAATCTCTTTCCGCACATCAGCCAGAAACGACTTGACTTCGTCCGGAGACCAGCCTAACGCTTGCGTATAAACAGGCATTGATAATGGCTCAAGAATAAGCAGCCAGTTCTGCGTCATTAGATGACCTATGCGCTGCAACTTTTTCCCAGGATAGCACGCATTTGTCGGCGCGCCGTTTCTGGTCTCAATGATATGCTCAAAGCCCGTTTCCTGCAGCAACGGCTTGAAATGATTCGGGTAGTACAGCGTTGTACCAAAATTGCGCATTCCTTGCTCCAGCAGATCATTCCATCTGCGGAATGCGGTGCCGTCCAATGAATGATTTGGTGACTGTAGAATTGCGATCCATTCCGTAAATTCGACCCATCCTCCAGGCTTCAGATTGTCGAAAGTCGATTGGATCAGTTTCTTCTTGTCCTGAATGTCGCCAAGTTGTCGAATGTGGATAAAATCGAAGTTGCCGCCGCCGGCGAAGTCCCAATCATGCGTAATATCCATCGTCATAAAGCTACAGTTGGACTTTGTATAAGGCGGCCGGACCGGATCAATGTCCACGCCCAGAACGGAACAGGAAGGATGTTTTTGGGCTAATTACCAACGAACGCCACGATTGTTAGCTTCAATGGCACAGAAGGGCATGGGGAAAAAAAAGACTTGCCAAATTCCTAAATCAAATGTCAGTAAAAGATGCAAACCATCAAATGATAACAACTTACCAATGCCCATGTTCCAGGGCCAGTGCCGACATCAAGAACCCGCCTCGGCCTTGATGAGATAGGTGCTAACTGAAGATGCCCTCTGAAGATATCGATGATGACGGTGTGCTGGATGACTAGCGCAATCTGTCAGCAAGCACGCAAGCTAAAGAGTACTGTAGCGAGGGATTGGCGCGCCCGGGCCTCAATCCATACCATTTCTGTCTTGTTCTTGCTATAACGAAAGCGCATTAGCTCACAAGTAATTCAGATGCGCGCTATCAAAGAGTATGATGGGTGAGACGGGAACATACCTGGCTGTTTGGCACCAAGCCGTAACCTGTGAATTGTTTGATTAATTCTCGGATGCCAATGGCTTGTCAGAACCGGGGGAGGGGGAAACGGACGAACAGAGGATTTGGTGAACTTCTTGACGAAAGATTGAAAGAAACGTTTAGAGCGTGACCCGCTGACCCGAGTAGAACTCCTTTGCCAGGTCAGCATGAGCAAACAGATGAACCAATCAACCAATCTACCAGTATGGTAGGTGACGTTCGCCCCGTTGATCCGCAACCAAAGGTAATGAACTGATAGCAGCATAATGGGTAATTCTTACCGTTCCAAAGGCCGATAACTCGTCATGTATTCATCTGAAGAATCAGAAGAGTCACCCAGATCCTCCAAGGCCCGTAGACTGCTTGGCTGATCAACGACATGATCTTCAATCATGGGCTATTTCTCAACAGTCAGTCAAGCAACAACGGTCAAACGCCATCAAAATCGCAATTGGCTCAGGGAGTTCCCACATCATCCAACCTGGCCCTTGCGGCCGCTGCCGGGGAAAGCGTTTGCCGGTCCCATCCGCCGGAGCGTCGGCTCAGGGGTGTGCCAGGGACACCCCCGCTCTGGTTGCGGTCGCTAGACACGCTAGAGGCATAGTTCGACGAGGACGAGGCGGTGAGTGTCGACATGGAGGTTTGCGCAAGGGGCCTTGTCATGGCCGAAGACAGGGGGTCCAGAGACCCGCCGCCACTTCGCGTTGAACTTGAGTCGTGCCCATTGTCCGGTGCGTAAGCCATTTGTTGTAACGCGGGCCGCGCCGAAGCCCAACCGCTTGTTGGTTCCTCCCTATTTTAGTTTGACGTTTGGCGTCGTTCTGAGAAGAATAAAAAATAAAAGAAAGAAAGTGAGAAAGGGAAAAAAAAAAGGTTGTGTCGGTAGTTAGGCTTTCGCTGATCGGTTTGCTGCAGGAATTATCTTGGCGGTTCTGACGTCGTCGGGTCGGAAAGTTCTGGATGGGGTCGTGTTGCCCTTCTATAATTTCTTCTCATTCTTCTTGTTGTCTCGTTCTCTCAGTGATCATCCGAGTCTAGCCCTGTCCTTGCCTCAGGACCCTGAACGCGTCCCCACTAATGACGGGTCAGGAGGATTCTCGCTAGCTCTGGCGCAGTTTAGAGTTTATCACATCGGTTCGGGAGCCTATACCCGGTTAGACGAAGGTAGTAGTATCGATAGCCTTTACAGCCACAACGAGTAAAAAAGACGCATCGGCGGTGCGATCAGCGCCCTTGACACTTTGAAAGCTGTTTCTCAAACCAAATCGCTTGGCTAGTCACGTGACAAAATCCGATTTGAAAGGACAGGATGTGTTATGGTAGAATACCATAAGTTTGTAGAAGGCTGAGTTATAGCCGTAGAGCGCTACGTATAGTGAAGCAAAGAGCTCAGATATAGATACATATTACGTGCCTATGTGTGAGAAAATCACTAATAAAATGGTAATATGTATCTGAAGTCAATCTTGTTGAATCTATCTATGAGATCGGAGGATCCTACTATATATCCGTAGGTTCCGTCACGTGCTCTAGCTGGTCACGTAATTTGTAGGGGGTAAAAACATAAGACCACCCTAGGAAGAAGAGCGAAGGCGTAACCCCTAACTCTTCTAGGCCCCCTATTCAACTGTTGAAGTATGAAATCCACCAACACAGTAATAGGATGCACCTTGACACACTCTTTCCCCCCCATCTACGAGATGTTCTTGTTCTAAAGCATTTATTTAATTGCCTTGTTCGCTATTCCTTTCACTTTGGCGACAGTTTGAGCTTCTTTTTCTTGATGTCATTCTTTCTTGTTGGTTCCTTCAACACCACCAGCGCTTGTTGGATTGTGCCGTCTTGTCCTTTAGCACCATTCAGAATGCGAATATCGACGTACGCTCTTTCCCTTCTCGCCCACCATCCTGAGTGGTCGCTGCTTTTGAGCCGTCAAGAACATGTGGGGCCCCCATGTCGCGTTTCGGCTCCGTGATTAGCAACGACAGAACAGCCCCCGCAGCAAAGTAACCTCACCTGCATCTCTTTGACAGCGCCAAGGTCGGTAGTTCGCACCGTCCGGGATACCTATCATGCAGAGAGAATAGAGCGCCAAAAGATACATCCTCCCCACCTAGACCAAGATAGGAGAGAAGTACTGGATATCTCCTGTATACATCAGGAAACATCTAACTAATCGTGGTCTCAAGCAACAATAGCGCCAACTTGGATAACACAAGAGTTCTCAGAGGTACCTACCAATCAATAGGTAAATATAGTAGCTCTACAAATACCTCATACCGACCTTAGTGCTCCCAAAGGTATACTCTAGCCGGCTTTGCTGACACCTTTTCTTAGAAATTCGAGTCGCAGCTTTACACCATCCATCATCAGGTTACTACTTTGTTACCTAGATAATTTTGCAGATTGGCCGCCGACCCGAATACATCGTTTGGACTACCTCACGCCCATGAAGCAGGAAGCCCCCCGCCATCCCTAGACTTGCGTGCTTTACTTGGGTATTCACGCTCACAGACCGGCTTGCGGTAAACTCGGGACGTATATAGACAACTCCTTTGCCGTTTTCCACAGAACGCCGGAAACCATGCCACCAAAACAACATATAGCTCTACTTCTTTTGGCGCTGATCTGCCTTGTTGGACTCGGAGGATCATTAACTTGATCTAAAAGCCGCAGCGCCACGTCAACAGTATCCACACCTCGGCTCCGTCCAACGTTGCGAAAGGGTCGGGTCGTGCCCGCTTATCCTTGCTTAACCCCGCGTTATCCGATGGCTCTTACTGACGACAGTTGGCGATAATTGGCAGTGCATCCATGACAATGGGCCAACATTCATCCTTCGATACTGCAAGGTGTACACCGACTTCTAAAGACCCGACCAACACCTCACTGAGCCGGGATTGAGGTATGATCGGGACTTGAATCTGAGCCGGTTCGTTATCCCAGTACGGAATAAGTAGTGGGGTAGACTGCAGCAGGAGGGGACAATGAACCGGGTGAATGTCCTGATGGGGTGGTTCATGCGCTGATGCGGTTCATGAGCTGATTGCCGGACGTATTCTGCCAGTCTGGCCATACTTATGTGGTGCTTATATGTGCCCATGTCTGTCGATCCATGCTTTCCCGTGTAGCTTTTCCTGGAGTTGCACAGCTCTCTGGAATGAACCTCTGAGAATACCTTCGTCGTTTCACTTCTGTTTTATGCAATGACTTCCCATGTTTCACAATGGCGGGAGCCCATTGCCATTGTGGGCATGGCTTGTCGTCTCCCGGGCGGCATCGACAAACCAATAGACCTGTGGGACCATGTTCGAGCAGGACGATCGTCGGCCACGCCGATACCAAAAGATCGGTTCAATGCCGAGAATTTTCTATCCATGGATCCTAATCAGAAGGGAGCCCAGGCGTTCAGAGGAGCCCACTTCGTCAAGAGGGACGTCAAGCAGTTCGATCACAAGTTCTTTGGCATAAGCAAAGACACGGCAACAGCCATGGATCCGCAGCAAAAACAATTGCTCGAAGTTGTCTACGAATGCCTTGAGTCAGCCAATATCCCCATGGAAAAGATCTCCAGCTCCAAGATTGGCTGCTATTGTGCCATGTTTGTGAGCGATTATCATGACATGCTGATGCAGGACCCTGAATACCTTCCAACCTTTATCGCCATTGGAACAACACGGACTATGCTTGCAAACCGCATTAGTCATGCGCTTGATCTTGGCGGTCCCAGGTATGCTATGACTACCTACCTAATTGATCTATCTTTCAAAAGTGGACCGACACGTGTAATTGATTACGGTGCTGACACTTGACATGCAGTGTCACCATCGACACGGCCTGTTCCGGTGCGCTGGTTGCCCTGCATCTTGCCTGCCAAGCACTGCAAGCTGGGGAGTGTGACGGCGCTGTGATTGGTGCATCCAATCTTTTTCTGAGTCCGGATTATGCATTGTCCTTGACGCGTCTGGGCGCTATAGCTGCAGACGGCCAGTGTAAGACATTTGACGCTAGCGCCAATGGATATGGACGTGGCGAAGGAACCAACGCCGTCTATGTCAAAAGACTGAGCGATGCGATCAGAGATGGGGATAATATTCGAGCCGTCATCAGGGGTACCTCATCCAACAGGTACGTCTACTTGTTCTCCAAGCCAGGTTGACACAGTTCGGGTTCACTAACAAGTCCAGTTCTGGTGCTACTCCAGCAATTACGGAACCTTCCGGGCGAGCTCAAAGAGATACCATCTTGCAGGCTTATGCCCAAGCAGGAATTAATGACTTCAGTGAGACGGGGTACTTTGAGTGTCATGGAACAGGTACGCCCGTAGGCGATTGCATAGAGTTGGGAGCCGTAGGTTCGGTTTTTGCTGCCAGTCACAAATCCCAAGACGCACTTTGGGTTGGTTCTGTGAGTTTCATTTGCAAGATTTCCACTTATTTATTCCTGTGAGAAAAACATGGACTAACAAGCGAACAGACAAAGCCGAACGTGGGACATTCGGAGGCGGCTAGTGGTTTGAGCAGCCTCATCAAAGTGGTTTTGGCCTTGGAAAAGGGAGAAATTCCTCCCAACACCAATTACAAGACCCCTAACCCCAAAAGTATAGTGTTTCCTAGTTCCTACGCCTACTTTGGATTCAGCTAACCATGATTTGCCCAGTCGACTTCGAAGGATGGAGAGTTCGTGTTCCGACCAGCCCCCAGCCCTGGCCTTCCAAGTCCATACGCCGAGCAAGCGTCAACTCCCTTGGTATTGGTGGATCTACTGCCCATGCTGTCGTTGAGTTCTACGAGCCGCCTAAAATCACCAACGGGTCCGTTAATGGCGTCAATGGCGTCAATGGTGTCAATGGTGTTAATGGCCATCATGAGGCAGGGAAACAAGCCAACAAACCGTCCTTCCTTGTGTTCACATCTGGCGCCTCTCGCAGCTCTCGAGACGCAAACACACTCAACCTCCTAGAGTTTCTCAAAAGTCACGATGAATGCCATAGCTTAACGGAGCCGCTTGTCACAGCGTTGAATGCTCGAAGCCAGATCCATGTCCGGCCATGGAAGTCGTACGCTGTTGCCCAGACAGTTGACGATCTCATCCAGCAGTTGGAGAGCAACGCCCTGAAATCGAATTCAACACCGTCCAGTGGTGATGCACCTCGAATTTTATTTACATTCACAGGCCAAGGAGCCATGTGGTCCCAGATGGGTCAACGTCTCCTCGAGGCATTCCCTGTGGCGCGCAACACCTTGTACAATCTTGAGCAGGTCGTTAGAGAACTTCAGTCATCGAATATGTCGGCCTGGTCCCTGACAGGTGCGTCCAGACACGACAATTCTGAATTGCTGCTTGGTGGTTACTGACTTCTTTATAGACAAGCTAACTGCTGAGCTCTCACAAGAAGAGATTAATTCGCCGACACTCGCCCATCCTCTTTCCATAGCGGTTCAAATCGCACTGGTAGACGTTCTTTCCAGCTGGGGCGTCCTTCCGGATGGGGTCGTTGGCCATTCAGGGGGAGAGACGGCCGCTGCGTACGCTTGTGGTGCTCTTACCGCCAAGGAAGCCATCACGGTCGCTTACTATCGAGGAATCGCCTGCCAGAACGCCCCATCAGGTGCCATGTTGGCCGTCAGAAGTGCACCAAAGGCGAAAGAGTTGCAAGATGCATTGGAGCGAAACGATGTGCAAATTGCGTGCTTCAATGGTCCCCAGAATCTGACTCTCGCAGGCTCTGTTGAGGGAGTTCAGAATGTGGCCGCCGAGCTTAGCAGTCATGGCATTGTGTCCAGGGCCGTCGCTGTAACTCGACCCTACCATACTCGTACCATGAAGAGTGTGGTGGATGATTATATCGGTCACCTCCGGGATGTTCTGCATCCGAAGGCTGGACGGGTTCCTATGTACTCGTCTGTTTCCGGGCTCGAGCTGAATGGGACTGAGGTTGATGCCGACTACTGGGGGTCAAACCTCGTATCCCCAGTTCTTTATACTGATGCAGTGACGTTGGCCATGACTCAAGCAGACCGCAAGTTTGATTTGTGTGTCGAGCTTGGGCCTCATTCATTGCTTTCTCGTCCTACATCTGAGACTCTGAAGTCTCTCGCCGATTCGCCCCAACTCCCCTACTTTTCTACCATGCTTCGAAATGCAGACTCAAGCCAACAGCTGATGAGCCTTGCCGGAGACTTGGTCCTCAATGGAAAGCAGTTGAATCTAGAACAAGTCAACAGGTCCAGCTCTTTGGTCGCGGGCAAGTCCGGACGTCTCCCCAATGACCTTCAAGACAGTCTTCCCCCTTATGCTTGGGACTATTCCTCGACACCGTGGACCGAGCCACGAAATAGCCAGGAATGGCGTTTCCGTAAAGCACCACGGCATGAGATTCTAGGATCCCGTTGCCGAGGAGTGAATCCATCAGCTCCTACGTGGAGGAACAAGGTGTCGATAGAAGATGCGCCTTGGCTCGTCGATCATCAGGTACGAGAAAGAGGATATATCTATTTTAAGGCAAGGCTAACTCAAGACAGGTCAATGGCATTGTGACATTTTCCTTCACTACCGGCATAGCAATGGTGGTGGAGGCCATGATGCAAGTACAAGAAGAGACCAAAGCGATTGATTGGGCAAATCATTCATTCGAATTTGAAGATTTTGTCTTTTCAAATTCCATTATTCTTCCCGACGAAACACCGATCGATCTCTTTCTCACACTGATCCCGGAAAACGATGACGCCAGATCCGACGAGACATGGTATGACTTTACCATTTCCTCACTAAGAGGCGACGTTGATATCCGCCATTGTCATGGCAAAGCCGCAGTCCTGGAGAGTGAGTGATAGATGACAAAACTACTGGTGGTCTAAGCTGACGATTTCTAGCGGGCAAAGATGATGGTGGTGCTCTTGTGCGCAGAACCTCTTGGCACCATATGCCCCTCGAGGTACCATTGAAGAGCTATTACAAAACTCTAGAAAGAGTTGGCTATGGCTATGGTCCCAAGTTCCAGCTTCTCTCCGAAGTTCGGGTTCGCCCAAGCCTCTCAGCTTGTTCTGCCAAAATCGACATGACGTCGGTTGCCCCATCTCCCATTCGCGGCCAGCGGTATCTCTTGCATCCAGCAATGATGGATGCGGCTCTGCAAACGCCTGCATTAGCCAATCGCTCTGGCTACTTCCAAGAGATCGATACATTGCTGCTGCCATCCCGAATGAAGAGAATATCGATCCGCATGCCCGCTGAGAACACGGAGATCGCGTCTTGCGCTACCAATACATCGCCCGTGGGTTTCAGCCGGATAGAAGGGACCGTTGAGTGTTATGATGCGTTGTCGAAACCTTTCTTTGTCGTGGAAGGTCTGCAGATGGACAGAGCCACGAGTGATGATCAAACTACTCTCCCCTGGCTGAGACTAGTCTGGAGACCTGACATCGGCGACATCTCGAATACTGATCCCATGCTCAATTCCATCCAGATCAAGAGTCTCCCAGCAGAAAAGAAGCTTGCCAACCTCGAGAACTTGGTCAAGGACCTGATACCACTCATCGTCGAGAATGGTCTCGAAAAAGGCAAAGACTTGGCCCCTCACTTGCAAAGGTACCGTTCGTGGCTGCTTGACCAAGCTGATCTGCATAAAGAGAGGCTATTAGCGCGTCACCAGCTGGAGAATGGAGTTGCGGCAGTACAAGATGCCATCTCAAACGTCGTCTCGAACTCGGGAATTTCTCAGACTGTCGATGCATCTATCGTATCTCAACTAGCCATCAACATGGGAAGAATTTTCCGAGGAGAAGTAGAAGCACTAGCAGTTTGGCTGGAGAACGATTTGTTGTACAGGTTCTATGAAGAGAGCATCTTCACAACGAGCATGAACCAGAAACTCCTTTCTGTTGCCGAGCTCCTGGCGCACAAGAATCCCAACATGAAAATCTTGGAGATTGGAGCTGGAACTGGTGGTGCGACAACTGAGTTGCTGCGCGGTTTCTCCAGGGCTGGAGGACCAAATGCCTACCAATCCTTTACTTTCACGGATATCTCGGCTGGTTTCTTCGACAAAGCCAAGAAGAAGTTTGCCGAATGGGACCGGATCGAATTCAAGACTCTCGATGTCGAAAAGGATGTCTCTGAGCAAGGCTTTACTGAGAAGTACGACCTTGTGGTTGCAGCCAATGTAGGTCCCAGATACACATCACGGCAGGGGCTATCAATCATTGACCATTCTACGTTAGGTTCTGCACGCAACTGCCGACTTGAAGTTCGCAATGAAGAATATCCGATCCTTGTTACGTGACGATGGATACCTCTTAGTGGGTGAGCTGTCAGAGGGTAAGTAACAAACATGCTCCGTTCATGTAATTTGCAAGATTAGCTAACATTTGAACTTGTAGACCTTACTTCAGCCAATTTCCTTTGGGTATGATCCAACACATCGTCATTTGGATTTCATAATTAATTCTTTTGTAGGGACCCTTGACTGGCTGGTGGCTGCGCCCTCGATCACCTGGCCGGTCTGGACCTGGCCTTACTATGGACGAATGGCGTCAAGAGCTCGCTGAGGATTTCGACAGCGTTTCCGAGATCGAAGCCAGACACGACAAGAGCGATATCGATCAACTCTCAAGCACCGTCGTCATGGTAGCCAGAGCAAAGCCGGCTGACTATACTCTACCCGAGCCACTTTCCGGGCAGGAGGTGCATATCGCTGGAGTTGGTAGCGATTTATCAACGCGGGACCACATTGAACGACACCTCGGCAAACGTGGTATTTCTACAACATCCAGTACTCTTGAAGAGCTTTCTTCACGGCAATGGTCTGGAGACTGGCTCATCCTTGTGGACGAGGCTGAAGGAAGCCTTCTTGCGTCTCTTCAACCAGAGCAGTTGGAGGCATTGAAGTCATGGCTAACTAAACCTATCAAGTGCATCTGGGTTACCCACAAGGTATATCTGGATCCGCAGAATACCACAGGAGGACTTGTAACAGGTTTTGCACGAACCCTCCGAATGGAAAACAGTCAACTTGAGCTGTATACACTGGACTTGAGTAGTGAGGGCGATATTATTCCCAACATCATCCACCACGTCTTGGAACGGATCCATTACTCGCATGACGATCCAATCTCCAAATTGGACTACGAAGTGGCGGAAAAGGACGGGCAGCTCTGGACATGCAGACTTGTGAATGATGCTCGCCTAGAAAACGCCTTTGGTCCTGCTCGAAAGATCGAGGCACCTGCGACGCAGGTAGTGCAAGCTCCACATCACTTGGTTGTGGGAGAACCAGGAATCTTGGAGAGTCTGACAATGGCGCAAGATGACGAATACTTGGCCTTGCCGGATGGGCATGTTCTTGTTGAGGTCAGAGCCGTCGGACTCGACGAACGGGTAAGTACAATTGATTTCCTCCGTCGATGACGAACCGTCGTCTCTAACCTTGAATCAGGACGGAAGTATCGCCCAAGGATCTCTTCCGGCGACAGAATTTGGCCGCGAGTGCTCTGGCATCGTCGCAAGCTGCGCTGCCAATGTCACATCACTCAGCCCAGGAGATCGCGTTGCGGTCATTGGTCAAGGGACTTTTGCAACACACTACCTGGCACCTTCACATTGCTGCAGGAAGATACCTGACTGGCTTTCATTCGAGGTAGGAAGAGCTCTGGAATTAGTATAAAAAAGTGAGAGCGTACGGCTAACTAGGGTCTAGGATGCGGCGGCGATCCCTACAAGTTTCGTCACTGCGTTGTACGCGCTGACTGCGGCTGCGAGAGTCTCGGCAGGCCAGGTATGTGTACCATATCCACCCAGAGAGTTGGCCGGGTATTAACATGACATCAGAGAATCCTCATCGTCAACGCCACGTCAAGTCAAGGCATCGCTCTGATCAAAGTGGCAACGGCGCTCAAGCTAGATGTTTACGCCACCATCAGTGACAGAAACAAGTCTCTTCTCACCAAACACGGAGTCAGTTCTTCCAAGATATTTGTTATCCCGACAAGCGCCAGCCGTTCCAAGGTTTCCCGTGCCACTAATTGTCAAGCGTACAAGCTCGTGTTGAACACTCGGTCCGGCCAATATGCAGAGTTTTCTCATTTGGTAGCGAACCGTGGAACATATCTTGAGATCGGGTTGGGTGAAACTCATGGCGATGAATTCCATCTTCGACCTAACAAGAACGTCATGTTTGCTTCCATTGATCTGGCGGATGCCTATCATGAGAGCCATCAAGACCTAGGAGAGTAAGTGATTGAATCTTTTCGTGTCTATTCTTCCGATAGCTGACGTTTGGATTGCGTTAGATTGCTAGATCAACTGATGGACATGGTTGAGAGGCGAGAAATCGATCTTGACATGTCGGTTTCGGTGGCTGGGCTTCACTCCCTACAGTCAGCCTTTTCAACACTGTTAGAAGGTAATCAGCAGAAACAGGTCATATCACTTACAAATGTCGATGATGAGCAATTAATCAAGGTATGTGCTCTCAATACTTTTCGCAACAGGGTTGTATTTAACCATCATCTAGACACGACCGAAGACTTCTCGTTTCAATCCACACAAGACATACATCATCACAGGCGGTCTTGGTGGCTTAGGACGCGCAATTGCGGTGTGGATGGCCAGCTATGGCGCTCGGAACCTCATCCTGGCCACCAGCTCGGTTTCGAGGGCCTCGGAGTCTGGTGATATTTTACAACAATTATCATCATATGGATGCAATGCCAGAGTTGAAGTTTGCGATGTGGGTGACTTTGCAGCCGTCGAACGCCTCGTTGCTGCCATCGAGACTCCAGTCGGTGGAGTTATTCACTCAGCCTTGAGACTTAGCGTGAGTCTAGTCCAAAACTTTGATGATTTCTATGTGTATACCCATCTAATCCTTTTATCCAGGACCGATTTTTCGAGGATATCACTTTGGAAGACTTCGATGTGGTATTTGGTCCAAAAGTCAATGGCTCGCTGAATCTCCATACGTGCCTTCTCAATCACGACCTCGAGTTCTTTGTCATGCTCAGTTCGGGCTGCGGAGTCTTGGGTAATGAGGGTCAGTCGAATTACTCGGCAAGCAGCACTTTCCTCGACACCTTTGCCAGATACCGTCAAAGTCTCGGGCTTCCAGCCTCGTCTGTTGACCTCGGATATGTGGAGGACGTCGGAAACATCAGCGAGCGTCCGGAGATCCAGGCTTCTTTGTCATCCCGTGGACTCAGGCCCATCACAGTGAGAGATGTCCTACGCGTGGTCGAGGGGGCTATTGCAACGGGTTCGCCCAAGAATCCAAGCATAACCAAAGACTCTTCTTACGATGACTTTTCACAAAGTCAAATCGTCCTCAGCTTTGGCATGATTGACAAAGCTACAGCTGAATGGCAGTCTTGGGCCAAGGACGCAAAGTTTGGTTTGTTGCGATCTAGGGCTGCTGACAATGCGGCAATTGATTCCGGTTCTGATAGCGGAGAGAGCGCAGTCCAGACAGCCGTCAAGGCCTTCCGAAACACTCTGGGGCGGCTGTCTGATGTGCCTGAGGGCAAAGAGGCGGCTTTGCAGCCCGTCGTCTGTTCTGCTCTTGTTGCCAAGCTGGCACAGGTACTGTCGATGAAGGTTGGCGAGATCCAACCTACGAGATCAGCAGTCCAGTATGGCATGGATTCGCTCATTGCCATTGAGGTTAGATCTTGGGCCAGATACGCATTCCAGATTGATCTACCTATCAATGATTTGACGAACCCATATAGTATCCAGGATCTGGCAGCTAGGGTTTCTCGAATGATTGTATGAGGGATTGTGATCTCTCCAGGGGGTTGAAATTTACGACATCATGAGTTTCCTTTTTCTTTTTTTTTTAACAGTTTATATTTCCCGCTTTCAGGTATAGCTTTATTCGGTAGCTATAGAGTACCTATTCTTATGCCCTATATAAAATATATATTTATCTACCACGGGTTAATATTACCATCATAGTTTTGGAAGGTACCGCTAATATCGCGGGTAGCAGCGTCAATAGTCTTGACCATACCAGCCACACTCGTTTCGACAGAGATGGCGCCAAAATCCTTGAGATTAATGCCAGTGCTAGCGAAACCAGCGTCAGAAAGCTCCGTTTCCACCAAGCCGGGGTGGAACGCAAAGCTGGTGAGCCATGGCTCCTCGAAATGGATGCGGCGGATGAACCAATTGAGAGCTGCCTTGCTCCCTCCGTAAGGACTAGTGTTAAGAGGAAACTTGCGGAAAATCAATGTGTCGATACCTTCGATGGAGCCGACGAAGGTGGAGATGGCGACGAACTTTGGGGTCCCGGTCTTGCTGGCCTGGAGAAGGTCGGCAGTGGCCTGGAAGAGTAGGACCGGGGCAATAGTGTTGACTTTAAAGTGCTCCATAGCATTTGTGGCGGTGGTATTACGGACAGAGGTTCCGTCTATGCCAATACCGGCGTTTGCGACCACAACATCGAGAGCGGCGATACCGTGGTCCTTCTTTAGAGTAGATACGGCGTTGGCGGCATCGGCCTCAACGGAGGAGTCAAGCTTGATGATGATGAGCTTTGAGCCATCGGCCTTGGGAAGGTCGGATAGCGCTCGGGAGGTGGCGTTCGATGGATCACGGACGGCCGCAATGACAGTAGTTGAGGGCCTGGTTAAGAAGGTCGTGATGAAGCCCTTACCAATGCCGCGATTGGCGCCGGTAACAAGGTAGGTAGTTGAAGTCGCCATCTTCTGGCACAATGGTGCTGGAGATAGAATAGCTAAGAGGGTGTAGGATCAGAGGTCGAGGACGGTGGTGTAGAAAGAAGATGGGCATCAAAGAGGAACGTCAAATTTATAACCTCATTAGAACTTAGATCTCTTTCCACTGGATCCGATATACGATGCGGCGCTAACCGCATGCTTAGAAGCCCATTCTATCGGCACCTGAGTTGGACCGCTCACGTCTATGACTTCGTCGTGGCCTCCATGGGTATAACGCCATGTCCTCACCTCCAGGGGTGCCTACTAGAAAAGTAACAATCCAGAAACGCCGGTCGGCATGGCTGAGTTGGCCACACTTAGTGTTCGAAGCGGATCAAGAGATTACTGAACAAGGAAGTTTTGTCATTGCTGGTACGATTGGATGGAGAAATTTGATAATGCCCCGGATCTGAACACTGACAACTTTTCGCTATGGGATGCCTTGAGCACAAGGGTGTTGGCCGGGGTCGGGTCAAAAAGGGGCCCGATCTTTGTTATAGACCCCCCACCAACAAACATTCTCCACGCCATCGCGAACTCGAACCCATGCAGTGGGGACTCCATTGTGTACATGTCAACGTGTCAATAACATTCGGTCCCCTAACTGCTTTGACTTCTCGATCCACCGAAAGAAGGTGGAAGAGGAAGTCCC